>LPNX010846668.1:113885-139555 GCA_001517045.1 Pseudotsuga menziesii
GAATTCTTGAAAAATAGAAATCTGAACAATAAAACAAATTTTTTGAGTTATCTACATAGCTTTTTAGAATATAGTGTACAAAGATGAAATGTAGACAACCAGATCACCTTCTGGAATATATAACTTTTATATATGGAAAATATGTATAACTCCCAAAAAATGGCATTCTTATAAGATTTGTATGTTATTTTTTTTCTAAACCACAGTGCATATGTTCATGCTGGCTCCTAGGCTTGGTATGTAAACTGTCTAAATTTGTAAAGATAAGTTATGGGAGTTGTATATAACTAAAAATTCTATTGAATTTCTATTTTACCAAAAATTTTCAAGTTAATTTTATATTTAATTCATAACTCTTTTTTAATTTTCCACATAATGGATTTGAAACTAATATGCAACAAATCCCTAGAATGACAAGTATTAACATAGTGAATTTACTTCTTATTTTTTAGTGTGTATGTCTTCTATTATACTTGTGTGGGATCTTTTATGTTTTCAAAATAGTTGAGCCAGTCAAAAGTTACAGCTGAAATACATGACTTCTTTTTTATGTAAAGATGACATTATTTCTAATAAAAAGGAATAAAAAATAGAAAATACTACCAAAATTTAAGGAAAAATAGATTTTTGGAATCTACACAAAGAGTTAGATTTAAGTGTGTGTAGTTTCGTTAGCAGTGGACAAGTAGAGCATATAAAGATTCAAGATTGATTTTTTTTTTTGTAAATATATTATGATTGTATTACTACAAAATTAACAATTACAAAGACGCCCAAAACATATTCCATAGCATATTAGAGCCAAAACCCCATCTTGAAACAACTTTTACAATCTTCAACCCCAAAAAACCTTCTTTCCCCAAAAGAGGGAGAGCCCCAGATATACAAGGCTCAATCTGTACATTAAGAGCATAGCAACTAGTAGTAATCCAGCCAGTAAGCACAAACAAATCTATTGACATTGGAAAAATATCATTCATAAAAAAATAGAAGTGTAACAGAGACAAGTTCAAGAATAAAGGAAGAGGGTCATAACATGGGAAGCTAGCGGTAAGCACCGGATCCTCTGCACCTTGAGGGTACCTGCCGCCATCTCTCTCCTCTCCCCAACCACTGGCCTTCTGGCTAGGACCTCCTCCATGTTTCTGCTCCATCCTTGGCTGATAGAGGGAAATTCCTAGGTGAGAGGTGATTTTATCAACCTTTTGTTGAATCAGTCGACAGTCCTCGTTGTGGTACTTGCAGCCCTTGCAGGTTCCTCGTCCCCTTCTTTTTTTTTCCACTACCTATTCCTTTGTAGCCTCCAGGTTAAGAAACGCATGTGTTACTAGTTTCATTATTACCTAATATAGAATAATTAGACGATCATGGGCTGATTCCCTTCCAGTCATAGATCCAGGGTCCACGATCCAGTTTTCAATTTCTTAGTGAACTTCCTCAATTAGATTTCACTTGCTCCAATAGGTCCTTTTCCATTTTATCTGTAGCTTTGTGAGAAATCAATGCGATATAGTATTTGAAAAACTTAGCAACCTCCTGGGCATGAATTTGAGCACAAGTAGCACTACCCTTTCCCCTCCCAGCCACTCCCTTTCCTTTGTCATGGCTCAAAACTGAAGCTTCACTCACATTCGTCTTCCCATGACTACCATGGGGAGGATCCATCTTACACTTTGTCTTTGAATTCCTCACTAAATGACTCTAAGAATCCCACAATCACTCACCACACCTAATCACAACTAGGCCAATAGACTCATTCCACCAGAAGCGGATGGAAAACCACACAACCTTATCGATATTAATAAAGAAGAGAGCGATTGTTGGCTTAACAGTTTTGTACGAACCGATAATCTCCAAGATCTAGTGATCACATTCTCTCGTACCCAGCATGAACTTAGGCATCATTCCCATCATCAAATCAAAATCCCAATTCCATAGAAAATTTGTCCTACCTCTCCTTCCAAGCCAGGCTTCACACCCAGGTTTAATATCGAGGTGACTAACCTAGGTTAAAACATACTTCTCTTGAATGGTTATGCATGGTGGTGGTTCAGATTCATGGAATGATTCCTCCGCCTCTTGTCTCCACCTTGATGATCTCTCGTGTCGCCTGCCATCTATTCGATTGCACCAATGTCTTGTATGACCAATTGTAAGAACCTTTGAGACCATTGTTCTGCTACGAGGTCCTCAAGCTATCCCATCCTGCCGGCCCCATTCTCCCCCGCTTCGGTGTTCTCCAGCATGTGCACTACCTAATTCGCTTCCTGTTTGACGTGGTGGAAGGAGGCTGTCGAGTGTGGCATAACCAAGTGACGTAGGGTGTCCAGCCTGCTGGCTAAGCACCAGCTAGATGAGACCTTTTCTGTTGTCTTCCCATTAGCAATCTTATTGTCTATCTAGATGAGTATATTAAAGTCCCATTCAACAATTGACTAGATCCATCCTTCCCTGAGCATGATTCTGAGACCCTAGAGTATACCCTCGAGTTCCGTAGAATTGTTTGTGTCAAATCCTATGAAGCCATAAAAATTTGAAGAATTTCCCCTTCCAAACTTCTGCAGACTCCACTGTACCCTTCACCGCCCCATAAAAATTGAGTTTGAAAAACAAGCATGGAGAGGGATCCCATTAACTGGGGCTAAAGACTCTACAACTTTTTACTTTTCGTCACAGACCATCCAGAGTTCCCTTGTCCATCCCCCAACCATCCGCAATCACCGTTTCTGGTCCTGTAAACTATTTATCTTCCTCATTCCATTGCATGCTATGTATGGTTTCCAAGAGGTTCATTGGTAGATTCTTCCTTACCTCCTAAAGTATTTGCTGCTTTCTCTGGAATAATCACCCATTTCACTCCTTCCATACCACCCACATGGTAGCTCCCAGAAAGTCTTTCCATAGAGTTTGTAAGATGCGATTTTTAAACGCTTTAAGATTCTAGTCCCTCAAATCTTGGCCTAGATTCCCTTGACATCGATTACTCCTTCTAAAGAACTAAGAACCCCTGTCCCATAGCTCCACAGTAAAGGAACATGTATCGATCATATGGTTCATACTCTCCTCTTGGCATAAGAAAAGGAAACACTACGAGGGACCATGGATTCCTCTATGTATTAGCTTTTCCCCAGTTAAGATTCTACACATGACTACTTGCCAACAGAAGGTGGCAATGTTTGGACAGGGATTGGTCGTCCAGATCTATGTCCAAATTTCATCCCCCCCCATCCTGACTTTTTAGTAGGATATTGTAGGCTTCTTTTATGCTAAAGGATCCTTTTTTGGTATAACCCCATTGAAGAGTATATTTTCGTTTCTTTATGAAAAAATTAAAAAAAATTCGATAATTTTTTTTAACTATTTTATTTATTTCTATATCTAAATTTTACGACAAAAGTCAAATGCCCTGTAGTTTACATTTATTTATGTGGCCATTTCCCCCACCTTTTCCTTTAGTTATGAGTTTTAAGTAAATTTATGGCTCTGTATCAGTTATTAGCTATTGTACTGTAAGATATGCCACATGTCAGATAGATCTGATTCTTTCTCATTCTCTATTATATGGTTATGGTTATTGGGGACTTATCCAGGGAATAAAAATAGGCAAGGTAAGAGCCCAACAACTACTCAACAAATCCAAGCTAGAAATAAAGTGGACAGATTATAAATTATATGGAGTCAATGAAACCGAATCACAACCTTCAGAAAATTATAAAGAATTTTTTTATAAATTTATAGATACAATCCAACAATTGGTGCCTTATAACAAAAGTGACAATGATATAGTTTCTTCTTCCAACGAAAAGTCAAAATGATGCATTTCAGTAACTACCAATCAATCCTCCTCCTTGGCGACTCCAACATCATCCTCAAGAATTAAATGTCCTCATCACAAATATAACCGACTCTCCAAAGAATTGAGCATCTCATTCAATGATTCAGTGGTGTTAGCTTCTCCACATAAAAAACAATCAAAACAAGGAAATTGATGTTATGGCCATGAGGTCACACTAAGATTGGGAATGATCTTCTTGAAGCAAGAAGAAAGGTCTGAAACATCCTCATTCCCACAGCCCATGATCAAGTTGGACCCATTATTCTACCCTATAAACTACTCACTGGAAAGAGTCTTTGAGGGACTAAAAAAGGAAGAGTCTTTAGATAAAGATAAATAGAACAAATAGAATGCAATAGATAGAACATATATACTATGGGATCGATGCAGCTATTAATTTAGGTTGTTAGTGAGGACAGCTGGGGAAGTGCTCATTGTCCTATTTAAAATGGTTTCTTGGGTATTTGATGGTAGATGGGCCCCAATACCTCATGGTGCAGGTGAGATTTCAAGGATTTCTTGGGGATTTGATTGTGGATCAATTTCATTAAATTTCCACTCCCATGGTTATTTCCATATCTTCCACTCTCTCCACCGTTTTTGTTAGCTGGACGGTTCCCTTGGACTGCAACTCTTTCTAGGCAAGCCTGGTATATTCATTAAGGAAGACCAGCTACATAATTGCAAAAATCAAGATCCATGAAATGGTAGCTGATACATTTTTCCTAATCCACTGTGACTTCTAGCAGGGGCATTGTCTAGGTTTAGCTATAAGAAATAATCAGTAGATTTAGAAATTTTTATAGAAGTACTCAATAGTAGTAACTATGAAATTTATGGAAATGATCGTTTGTGTAAATGACATATTTGTGATAAGGCAATTGATTCATAGAATTGTTGAAATGATTTACATATGTTTTGGAAGATACTAGAAGTATCAAGTCATGAAAAGTGATAATATGATGTTTAGTATATTGGAGGTGTAATGATGTTAATTTAGTATTGGGGACTTAAATAAACATGCCTTGATGTTGAGAAGTTAAGCTCTAGGGAATCAATATTATTTAGTTACCATGTTGATATGGTGTCGAGCCGATGGGCCCAGTATAAAATTGAGCACATAGATCTATGAACCAACACACAACTCACAAGATAGATCAGACAATTTTACTCAAAAATTGAAGAATGAAACAGTGCAAAAAATCTTGCAACTGTGAATGCTTTCATTAATAAAAAGTAAGTGGATAATTAATTACAATGTAATACACTGGTATTAATAACTAGTGCAACCCATTCTAGTTGAGTCTCACCCTCCACACAGCCTGCAAAAGCCAACCGGTGCCCCTGCACTTGCACCGCCCCACCCGAAAAGGGCTAGGGTCAAGAATACCAAAGCCACCGCAGAACCTCAGTCGATCTCACCTTGCACTGTCTGCAACCAACAAGGCCATCCAACTCAGAATTTCCCTAAGATCCCAATGATCTGTTGCTTGGATTCCATGGATACAAATGAAAACCTCCTCGTCGTTGAGCTTCCAAGTGTGCCAGTAGTAAGAAACAAGGCATTGAGAACAAAATATACTTGCTCCCTCTGCAGTTTGTATGGACATTACTCTGACCACTGCCAAGAATTGCCCAAATTTTGAATGGCTCTCACTGACCTCTATCAACATTCCCTTGAGTCTGAGATCACCTTGATCGAAGAAATTCACCCAAAACCTCCTTCGTCAGACACCATGTCCATTTACATGATGTCCAGTTCCACCGACCCACTCATCTCCTCCTCCACCAATGGTCCATCAAGCCTATCTCTTCATTGCTTTCGCAATGATGAGGAGATACTTGAAGCTCTGACCTCCCTGGAATACCCATGGGACGACATGCACCATCGCTCGTTCTTCCTCCCTGAAGAACTTGTGTCGTAGTCTGGCCAGTTTTCTGTGGAGACCAAAGATTTCATCCATGGGAAGGTTGAATGGTTTAAGAACCCCATCTTGACACCAGATGCCTTCGAAGAAGGGAACATGGTGAACATTTCACCAACCATCAAAATTGACATCTCAACCAACTCTAATATTGTTGAATAAATCATGTTGGGGGCATCTTGCTCCCCAGAAGAGGTCAATGCCTATAAAGCTCTCTTCCAATAATTCCATGACATATTTGCTTGGTCTTACACCGAGATTCCCAGCCTATACCCATCCATCATGGAACACCACATCGACACATGGCCTGATGTGGATCTCGTGCACCAAAATAAATGGCCAATCCACCCATCCAAAGTGGCCATGGTTAAAGCCAAGATAGAAAATCTGCGCACAGCCAGCTTCATTTATCCCATTGCGTACACCACTTGGGTTTCTAATCCTGTTCTCGTGAATAAAAAATAGGGTACCATTTGTGTTTGCACAGACTTCTGCGACCTCAATGGGGCATGTCCCAAAGACAACTTCCCCACACCTTTCATCGATAATATTATCAATGCATGTGTCGGATATGAAGACTTTTCCTTAATGGACGGATTTTCTAGATATAACCAAACCTAGATCTGGAAAGAATACCATTACAAGAAGACATTCACAAGCCTGTGGGGCAGATTCACATATCGAGTCATACCCTTTGGCCTAAAGAATGCTGGAGCCACCTTCCAGTGAGCCATGACACACCGCTTCTGTGACCTCATTCACATCATGTTGGCTTGTCTCGACAACCTCATTACGCCATCGCAAAAGCAAACACAACACATAGATGACTTGCGACAAGCCTTCACATGATGTCACTAGTATGGAATCCACTTGAACCCATTTAAGTGTGTCTTATGTGTCCCAATGGGCCGTCTCCTAGGGTTCATTGTGTCACATAAAGGAATGACCGTTGAACCCATGGAATTCCAAACGACTTTCCCTCTAACATCACCCATTTGTTCAGCTTGTATTATAGTCTTTCCAATACAAAATGAGAAGCCACATATGCTTTCTCAACATGATATACATAGCGACACAAAAACTACTAAGTGCACCAATGCACTTGGGGCAGCCCCAGCAGGCTGCTAATCTGACTTAGACTCATCATCTGACTCAGTATCATCATTGTCCTTAGAGGACTTATCCTCTGCAAGGACATCACCTCTCACACCTCCGGGCTCAAATCTATATCTCTTTATGAGACCATCATCTCATGTTTAATAAGTTAAATTTGAGACCATTTCCCACAAGTCACCTCGATTTACAAGCCATAACATGATGATGCAAGTGTCTACGGACCAGTACTTGTATCACACTTCCCAACCGCTACTCATGCGAGTTTTCGAGCCACCGCCCGTTAAGGAATGTAATTTTTACTTTTGCTTTGTATTTTAGCACATAATTGTCTTCTCCATTCATTGCAGCTTACGCAGACCTTTGGACCATTGTCCACAAAATGATTTATTTTTCTTGCACGTATTTGGCATATAAGGGCCCGTGGATTTGCATTCACATCATATGTATTCAAGTTCGTCCACCGCAATTCACACACACTCTCCTGACCTCTTTCTGAGAGCCACCTTGATTTTTGTGCCTTTGTTGTCCCAACTCACAGGTCTCTACCGTGATCTATCCCATGCATGTATTGGTATGTTTGAGAGCCTTCTGCTCCATCCATACTATGCAAACAACCTTTGGACCTCTTTCCATCGTCCCAACATGGTGCACTGCCTGTGCCACCACAATCGGTTGACCATACTGGAGTTTTGTTTAAGCTCTTTTCTGGCTCCTTAAAACAATGAAAATATTGCCAAGCGCATCTACTACCTTTCCCGCTCACTAAAGTATAGGAAAGGGCATCTACATCGCCTTGTTTATCTCCTTTTGCAGACTATGTAGACCATCAATTGAAAAGGACCTCCTTGGCACACTCAAGCCAAGACCATTCCCCTCTGCATACTTTTATGCTTTCTCGGGTAGAGGGGCCACACTTTATGGAAAAACTCACCACGGGTTGTCATTAAGCTCTTTTTTCGCCTTCTCATCAAGAAAAGATTACCGAGCAAACTTGGTTTCGTTCATGCTCGTAAAAGTATATGAATGACCGCAATCAGTATAGGTTTAACCTTTTTCGGACTTATTGGACTACCAATGGTAAAGAAGTCTCTCATCCCCCAGCATGGGTGAGCTCTCCTATGTATACTTTTATCCTTTTTCCATCACAGGATACTACCAATCAAAAAGATCCCCCACTGGAGTCTTCTTCGTGCTTTTAGACTCTCTAAAATTGAAAGCACCATCGAGCATTTACCTTCTCGAGCTCGCCAAAAATCCACGAGATCGTACCACAACGATGTCCCTATACACCACCCCACAAAAAATAGTTTGGAAGCATTCCCACATTGGGTCGCCTTTGTTCAAAGTACTCTGCAATGTGTCTTCCTTGGATCCTATCAATATCAAAAGTTTCCACCTCCTCCAAGTATTTCCCATCTGCAATGACATTCTCAGTATTACAACTATGATCCCATTCCCATGAGTCAATTTCATTTGCTTCCTGGCCCACCCTGCCATCATACTCTGAACAAAGGAATTTTTAGTCTCCCACACTCCCCTTGCCCCTATTCAACTCTTCTCTGCCCCCCTCCCCCGCCCCCCCCACTCCCCCATTCAGTGGGTTAGTCTACAGATTGTCTCACACTTTTCGGTTATCTCCCTCACGCTTCTAGTCAAGGAAACACCATTGCCTTGACTTGGGGCAGGTCTCCATCTGTCGACGACAACACACATATTCCAGAGGATAGACCTAGAGGTCCCTGTATCTTAGTTTCATTAACCTCATTAATGAGTTCCTTGGACCACTTGAGAGGATCCCTTAGTGCCTCTTGGGATGGTTGTTTCTCACATGCTCGACTCCAACTCCATCATCGCACCATTGAGATTCGTATAGGGTTTTGGTCCACACAGTACTTGGTTGAAGACCCTAGATGTCACTTGACTCTAGCACATTGATGAGTTCACTCAAGGGACCCAAACAGGTTATGTCCCTTGTGATTTCTGGGTTGCGTTGGAGACAGTGTTTAGAAGCCCCAGTAGTGATTCTATATAGATTTATGATTGATTCAGCATACTTGTACCATAGAGACTCTAAATCTCCATCAGTGAGTCCATACATCAAGACATTCAATTCTCTTACGATCTTGGAAAAAAAAACCTCAAAATAGTTATCTCAATACACAGCCAGTGGCACCATATCTAGCCCTTTTCCTTTCAATTAACCAGAGATTTCGATAGCTCTAACCGCAGGCTTGGGCTGTGGTTGTTTGGGGACCATGACATTAATCACTCCACTATCGAGTGTAGCCTTCAGCTCCTCCACCTTTGCATTTTCTGGTAGACAAAAATGCCTAAGAAATTTCCTGTGAGAGTGCACAATCCAATGCCACTTGACGTTGTTTTGTTCTTCTTTCTTGCGTTCACTAGTGACATGCACAATTCTCTCATCTTCCACCTATACATTTAACTCCTCTTTCTTGAGACCTTCCAAGAACAACAACAAAAGGTTAATCCTGAGGGATAAATAGGGGTAAATCCAACAGGCAATTAATTATTAACGAAAGGAACAAAAACCCTTTCATAGCAGGATTGATTCATACCTGGAAGACCACCGTTGAAGATGTGTGCATCAGAAGTTTCCTTCCAGTTGAACATAATCTTGGCTATGGGTGTTTCAAAGAGCCCATTATCACTAAAAAATTGAGAAATCCATGCTTCAGAAGCCTCACTGGATCGCCTGCTGAAAGAGCAAGGAATGTTGGAAGAGGTAGGAATTGAAGACATTCTTGCAATGACTAGCGACTCTTTACGGTAAATGCAAAGAGAATAATGAAGTTAACAAAAACACTATGGGTTGATTGAATGACCGAGTATAAATAACAAATACATCATAACAATACTATGGGAGAATACCATAGGCCTGAAAATACCATGGGTCATTTAACCTACTAACTAAAGGTGAGATTAAATTTTTCAACACAACCCTTAATCTCACCTCCCTTAATCTCAAGGGGTAGTGCATATTCAACACTGTCAATGCCTAAGTGCTCTCTCGGTAATACAAATGCTGATGTTCCCAATGGTTTGGTTAACATGTCAACCAAATGCTTATTAGAGCCACAAAACACACAAAAAGGTAAGGAAGATTGTCTATCTTTGACTAACTCACAAATGAAATGATAGTAGTGTCAATGTGTTTACTTTTTCTATCAAATACATTATATTTGGACAATTGGATTGCAGAGCTATTATCAAAAAAAATGGGAGTGGGGTCCTTTTTTAGTCTGCCACATATCCTTTAAAAGTATTCTTATCCAAACATCATGGAAAGCTTCTGTGGTGGCTGCTACATATTCTGTTTCTCCAAAAGACATGCTGACAATGGGTTGTTTTTGAGATTCCTAAGAGATCAGATTCATACCCAAATGGAAAGCATAACCATATGTTTGTTTCCTATCATCAATATTACCTGCAAAATCACTGTCAGTGTATCCTGTGAGAGTATTGTCTTGTGTATGAGTGTCCTAGAGTCCATATCCAAGTGTTCCTGCAACATATCTCATAATTCTTTTTCCAACTTTCAAGTGAGAGTGTTTGGGAGACTCCATAAATCTGTAAATAAGACTGACAGCATACATCAAATCAGGTCTAGTTGCAGTCAAGTACATTAAACTGCCTACATTTGTTTATAGAGTGTACCATTTACTGTTTGTCAATTATCATTCTTGGTTAACTTGGTTCCAAGGGGTATGCGGGATTCTACTTGTTTATATTTATCCATTCTGAATGTATACAAAATATGAGTAACATACTTATGCTGGGAAATAAAAATACCTTGAGGATTTTGATTAACTTCCATACCAAGGAAGTACTTCATCAGTCCTCGATTAGTCATTTCAAATTCCTTTTTCATGACTCTCCTAAAATCTTCAAGCAGCAAATTGCTAGTGTAAAACATGTTATCAACATAAATACATACCATCAACATTTTACCTTGCTCCATTTTGACATACAAAGTGGGCTCATTACTGCTTCTATTGAAACCATTGTTGATGAGGTTGGACTCAATATTACAGTACCAAGATCGCTGAGCTTTTTTTCGACTGTAAAAGGAATTTTTCACCTTAAATAATTTGAGTTCATGACCTTTGATAGTATAACCAGGTGGCTAGTATACATAAACTTCTTCTTTAAGACTACTATTAAGAAAGGTCAATTTCACATCCATTTGATACACATGCCATTTATTTTGTGTTGCAATGGAAAATACTGGTATCCATCCTTACTACAGGAGCAAAGGATTCATCATAATATACACCATACTTTTGTGCATATCCTTTGGAAACCAATCTTTCCTTGTTCTTTTCAATTTATCCTTTTTCATTTAGTTTGGTCTTATAGACTCATTTGACTCCAATATTTGTTTTCTATCGAGGGATGTCAACAAGATCCCAAGTCTGGTTTTTCTATATTGCATCAATCTCTTCATTCATATCTTTTATTCACTATGCATCCTTCACTTCTTCATTAAAAGATGTGGGTTCACACGAGAATAGAGCATACTGAAGTTTCTCCTCA
Organism: Pseudotsuga menziesii; assembly: GCA_001517045.1. Taxonomy (NCBI): domain Eukaryota; kingdom Viridiplantae; phylum Streptophyta; class Pinopsida; order Pinales; family Pinaceae; genus Pseudotsuga; species Pseudotsuga menziesii. Next base: position 125,319 of record LPNX010846668.1, read on the forward strand.
AGAACTAGAGTCTACTCATACAAATCTCTCAAGCTTCTAGTTTTATGGTTCTATGGTGAACTCTGTGTTGGTGTTTCTTGTTGATGTTGTACTTCCAATCTTTGAATTCTGACAAGGAGATCTGGATGATCTGAATGTTTTTCATGTTGTATGTATGAAGGATCACTCCAACATTTTTGTTCAATGAATTTTACATCTCTTCTCACCACAAACATTTTGGTGACATGATTATACAGCTTGTATGCCTTGTGTTGTTCACTTTAACCAGTGAAAATGCAGCGCTCACTCTTCTTATCCAACTTTCTTCTAAGTTAATCAGTTATATGTGCAAATGCAACATAACAAAAAATTCTGAGATACACGACACTAGTCTTAATGCCACTCCATGCTTCTTCGGGAATCTTGTCCTGGATAGTCACTGCAGGTGATTTGTTGATCAAGTAGACTGATTATGCAACAACTTCAACCCAATACTCATTTGATAGCTTCTTGTGTGACAACATGTGGCAGGCCATGTTCATGCTGGTTGTATTCTTTCGTTCAGAAACTCCATTCTGTTGTGGAGTGTATCTCATGGTGAACAAGGCTTTAGATGCCATGCTGCTTACAGAAGTCTAAAAAATCATGTGAATCATATTCACCTCCACCATCATACCTGAGCATTTTAAATCCATGTTTTCATGTTGAAATCATCAATAAAGGTAAGAAAATAAAATATACCTTGTATGGATTGGGTTTGCATGGGTCCAAAGAGGTATGTAGGAATTAAATCAAGATGTTGTTTAGCTCGAGATGTGCAAGTGGGGAAGTTGTCCCTTTGATGTTTACTAGTGATACAATCCTCACAGGTCCTAGATTTTGGATGAATAACTGATAACCCTTTGACCATTGAATCTTTATGCAAGAGATTGAGACTCTTGAAGGGAAGATGACCGAATCTACAGTTCCATAGCCAGGATTCATCTAGAATGGAAAGGTTATGGGCTACAGACTGTGGAAGGTTGGCACTGCTGAGACTGAGAAGAAATATTATATTCTTGGCCATTTCAACTTTGGCTATGAGTATCTTCTTGGGGGTTTTATCATAAATAGTACAGTTTGTATCATAAAACCAAATATCATACTAGTTCTGAAGTAATTTTCCTATACTAATCATCTTTACATTCAAATGTGGTACATAGAACACGTCATGAATAAATTTCTTTTCAATTTTTCTTTGTAGGAACAAGGATAGTACCTTTTCCTTTATTTGGAACCGAAAAGTCATCCCCTAGCTCGATATTCATGACAACAAAAGAATCTAAACTAGAGAATAGTGACTTGTTACCTGTCATGTGATTGTTGCAATCGCTATCTAGTAGCCATAGATGTGAGCAGCAATGTTCTTTAGTTTCTTGATAAGACAAAAAAATCACCTCTGATGATCCTTCTTTTTCTTTCGAGACATTGGCTCTGCTATTGTTTTGGTTATTTTTGTAGTCATTTTTCTTCTTTCTGCATTCTTGTTCATATTGTCCATACTTCTTGCATTAGTTAAAATGAATATTAGACTTATTGGTCCATCTCTTGACACTCTCACTCTAACCTTGAGAGTTGTGAGAGTTAAGCTTGGGTCCTAAAATTATTGGTCAACAATTCCTTTTTTTGTTTGAATCATGCTTAATGAGATAGAAGAGATCTAATCAACTCTTATAGGGTGAACCGAGACATATTTTTCCTCTTCTGAGGCAGTCACTACCATAGAAAACTTCTTGGTGAGACACCGAATAATATTTGAACAACTGTCTTCTGTTATAGAGGTTCATCGTAGGTTTGAAATTGGGTCACAATGCCCGAAACCCTAGTCATGAACTGATCTACAGTTTATGACGCTTTCATCTTCAAACTTTCAAATAGAAGGTGTAGGGTTTGAAGTGTTACCATTTTGGCACAGTCAATTCCCTTGTAGGATAATGAAAGCATATTACAAGTTTGATATGCCCTAGTAAATCCTAAGATACATGGAAAAATGGACTCCTCAATGCAACTTTGGATTAGCCATGTGGGTGTGAGACCTTAGTCTCAATGAGTTTTGACAACATTTTTTTGGGCATTAATCATTGCGGCAAGAACATTTGTATCTAGTACTTTGAACTCAGTTTCAATCGTATCCCAACATTTGTTGAGCTGGAGAAACATCTTCATCTTGATAGAAAAAAAATCATAGTTGGATTTGGTCAGAATGGGTTCAGATATAGGCTTCAATGAGTTGGTACTAACCATGCCGGTATGACTAAAAATAAATATTTCCCCCTTTTTTTAGAATTGGACAAAATAGAGCACCATAAAGTCACCACACGTTCACTGAATCAACAGTTCACTGGTACCATGCTTTACCTCTCCAAAATTGGCAGTGGCACCACTCTTTCACCATGTGAAAGTTGCAATGGCCAAGATGGTAACAATGAAGCAGACATAAGTGCTATGGGTAGATTGAATGCCTTCTCATTATTAGACAGAGTATAAATAGAAAATACATCATAAAAATATTATGGGTAAATACCATATCTCGAAAAATACCATGGGTCACCTAACTGACTAACTAACTACATGTGAGATTACAGTTTCCAACAAATGGTAATGTTATATATTCCAATACGTGCAAAATTTATTTGTGCTTACGATTTCTTGGAGGATAGATGATGATTTATAACAATAGTAGGATATGGGAAGAATGTTCAAAACACCGAAGAAGCTTTAATGAGTAGAAATAAATTAAAGCCATGCACAATTTCTGGTTTTTGTGGCTAGTGAATACCGATAGGCTATAATTTAAGTGTCATAAATAAATTATTGGTTACTTGTTTTAGTTAAACTAGTTATTGTTCATGAATTGTCAGTGATCTATGCATAAACCAAGAGTTATCCATGAATTAACTACCAACTATCCATACATCAATTACATGTTATTTCTTATATTATTTTTTTTTATAGTTTTTTATTTTAAATTTGGAATAAAATCAATCGGAACATTAAACTTGTCTCTTATTGTGCAATCTAGGAAAAACATAGGTGCTAGTCCACTCCAAATTCTAAACTAGCACAACCACTTAACTTGAGGTCCCTAAACACCAAGTCAAGTGTTACTTGTTACTTTTCAAATTATGTGTTACTTGTTCTCCATAGGTAGTTGTGATCACCGGTTTTCTATGCCTCAACTATGTTTTATCACTTCTTTCTTCTATTTAAATGGATTGTTTGTGAGGAAGTGTGTGATCCATGCATCAACTATGAGTTATCTGTGTATCAACTACCAATTATTATTTTTTTTAATTGTTTATTTCAAAATTTTAACAATTGCCATAAAATCAATCTAGAAAGTACACTTGTGTCATCCTTGTGCAATCTAGGAAAATCATAATTGTTAGTCCCCAAATTCTATGATAAAAACTCTTATCAATATAATAAATATAAATATGTATAAGTGTAAAAATAAAAATATATAATAAACAGTAAATCAATGAAATGATAAATTTCACACAATATAATGAAAAATATTAATAAAAATGGGTAAGGATTTTAAATTAAGAAGTTGCCCCAATAGTGTAGAAATAAAAAAAAATTAATAAAAGTTGTGTGTGGGTTTTTATCAATGGTTCAAACATTTTGTTACCCAAACAAAATATGATGCAATGACAGTAATAGGGATAGGCGAAGAATAATGGTCTAGACAAGCTTAAAAACAATATACATGTTAAGTTTACTTTGCACTCTATATTATCTTGAACAATGAGTTTTTATTTTATTATTATTTTAAAGTATTTAGGTTTCCACTCTTTGCATTGAGGGTAAATTTCACCACTATTAAAATATTAATATAATATAATATTTTTGTTAGGAAGGAGTTGGAAGTCGACCCAGGGCGACGAGATAGGGTTTAAGGCATGGAGGGATTCATGGGTTTGCAAAAAATTGGTGATCGAAGGTAGGCAAAACATCAAGCTTAGAAGGTATCTCCATCGAGTTGCGGCTAGTGGGAAAATCCCAGTGGGAAAGAGTAGGGTAGGGGGCATACCCTCCCCCATTCACACTTGTGGAAATGGTGGAGGGAAATAAATGAGGGGAAGGGTGCAGTGATGGGGAGAGATAGATTGGTGTGACTAGTGATGTAGAGACAACCTCTCGTAAAATTAAGTCGAGACACGAAGGATGTCTCCCATGAGCCCAAGTACTGATCCCAGCCCTTCACATCTGCTAAGGTAAGGTAAGAGAAAAGATAGAACTCTGGAAGGAGAAATCTCTCATAAGAAAATTCGTTGGGATTTGGTAGAAAGAAAGAGATCTGGTACGATGGATTAAAAGTAAATGGAACTCGAAAGGCCTTTATGATCTCCACCTGGGATCTAAGGGGTTCTTTACTATTATATTTTTCAAATAAGAGGACCGAGACAGGATCCTCGAAGGGGACTGTTAATTATTTTTCTTGACGGGGCTATACCTTAGACCATGGAAGGAAAGGTTTAACTCGAACAAAGAGGACATGAGGGTGGCCCTAGTTTGGATATGTATGTTCTCTCTACCATGTGAGTACTAGGATCTGAAAATATTGGAAGATATAGGAAACACACTAGGGGATTCGTAAAATTTGCAGAACAAATAAAACAACAGTGGTACACTACTTTTGTGTGCATCTACGTCTATATGGACCTGTCAAAAGAGCTCTCAGAAGCTATGATCTTGAAATATGAAAATGAGGAATGGGTGCAACCAGTCTATTATGAACAAATTTTGTTCATATGCAGGAAGTGCCATGAACATGATCATTTAAGTCGAAAATCCGTAAAGAAGTTCCAACAACCCCCTCAGGCTAACCATCTACACGGTGAGGCGAAGGACAAAGAGGGTTTTGTTGAAGTCTAGAGTAGGAATAAGACTAGACCGAGTCCACAGGAACAACAAAACAATGGACACCAAGGGGAGGTCTTACTTATACCAATCAATTTAAGATATTAGAGAAGAAAGGGGATGAAGAGGAGAAGGGGGGAAAGATAGAATCCCTAGAATGAACAAAGGAAAAAGAAACAGTCGAGGAAGGCAAGGAGAAGGATCCAAAGGAATAGATAGAGTACATGGAGGAGGATGGAGCTAAGGACATGGAATTGCAGGAGCTAGATATAGATGAAATTGAGGAGGAATGTGAGAATAAGTGGAAGGGATATGTATCCAGAAGGAAACTGGAACTCCTCCAAGAAGAGATCATAAAGATGAGGGCCCAAAAACAAATCATGATAGCGATGGATCCTAGAAGGAGAGAAAAAGGAAGAAACCAACAGATGATAGAAAATGAGGAATAAAGACAAACAAAGAGAGTATCACAGAGTTAGGGTTCAAACTCATAGAGCTAGGCCAATACCCAATGATAGTAGTATATTTATTTGAAGTGAATAGAGTAAACCAATGAAGATAATATCATGGAACATAAGGGGATCCAACCATCTAAGGAAATTAAAGAAAATGGAAAGGAATATAAAAAAGGAGAAACCAGATATCCTCTCCCTACAAGAGACAAAGTGTAAATCAAAAACCATTGACAAGTTAGGACAACTCATTTGAAAAGGATGTAAGGATGACACAGTGGATCCAAAGGGAATGGGAGGAGGAATGGTGATCCTATGGAACCCTGCATCAATATGTTTAATGGATTGGAGGATGAATCGTCTCATGCTATCAACGAGTTTCACTATTCTAGAAACAGGGGTAAGGGGATCCCTAGCGAACATGTATCGCATGAGTGCATTCTCCCAGAAACCAGATTTTCTAGAGTTCTTGAGTGGGATAAAAGGTCAAATAGGTGCTAATATATGGATAATTGGTGGGGATTTCAATATGATAACACCACTGGGATAAAATAAGGAAGGAAGTAGGATAATGGATAGATTTGATGAATCTTTTAGAGACTTTGTGGAACAAAGTGAATTGGTTGATATGGATATTGGAAATTGATGGTATATGTCGAATACCTGATGAGGAGTAGTGCACCACGTGTCATATAGAATAAACAGATTCCTTGTATGAGAGGACATAGCCAAAGGAATAGGATAAATATCATTCAGTACTCTCCCTGAGGCAGGATTAGACCAGTAACCTATATGCCTACAATGGGATTGGTGTGACTACCCAATTAGAAAACCATTTAGATTTGAGCAATTCTTGCTTGAGCATAAATAATTTGACACCTTGGTACAGAAATGGTTGTAGGAAATTGCCCCCCCCCCCCATGGGGACATGGATGTATCAATTCCAACAAAAGATAAAGGATCTGAAAGATAGGATCCACCCAAGTAATAAATAATCATTTGGAAACATATTCCATGACAAGAAAATGATGATTGAAATCTTGTAGGAAATACAAAGAAAAGGTAGGGACAAGAATTTCAACGAAAAGTATGGAAGATGTTAGTCCATAACCTTCAAGAGTTGATTCAGAGAAAGAAATGGGGAGAGAGGGATAAGGATCTCATAGAGGTGGAATCTTGCAAAATTGCAAGGTGGGGATCTAAGGAAGGAATTAACTTGATGGGTTGTAGAAAAAAAATAGTATGTCAACCATCCAGCCCAAAATTTTGGTCTTTTTTGTAATCAAGATCTTTCAAGCTTAATTTTGAAGGTGTGTCTGGGGAACCCAAGAGCTATAACACCTCGGTTTTGACCCCGTTCGCATTAAATGTACATGATGTGTATATTGTAATTAATGATGGTGTGGAGCTAAAGGAAAAAGACCCACCATTGATTTGGTTTTTATGTTTTGGCGATTAAAAGCGATGCCGATGGTATTTTGTGTTAGCTAACACATTTCGATTTTGGACATCATGTAAATACCCAATTTAATTAAAAACCCACAACCAACTATGTCAATGCAATGAACAATGAGATCGGGGCATGATTTCCTAAGGATAATGGTGGGGATGTTTAACCTTGAACCATTTGGGGAAAACCCATCAAAATGTTCAACTACCCATTTCTTGTCTTTCTCCCCAGTCATTTATTTTTGCCAGAATTTGGTTGAGGTAGTTATTGCATGGAATGGGAAGAGTAGGGGAAAGAATAAGAATTGGGATCAAAACCCATCTTTTAGAGATGTGTTTTTATCTCATGGGAAAGAATCACCCAAAAACGTATAATCATTCCCTCGTGCATTCACATTTTCATCTTCTTTCACGTTTTGAGAGCTGTGGGACGTTTTTTGATCCATCCTCCATTCACGTCGAGCTTTCACACAGAGGAAATTTCATGTGTGTTTATCCTTCATGTTTCAGTTGCTTTTCCTCATTGAGCATGTCTGGGAAATCCATTTTGGTGCTATGGAGTGAATGACCAGCAAAGAATTTTGTATCTTGCTGTGTGCACATATTTTTCCTTAGTATGAATTGGTTAGGAGTGGAATTGGGTTTGAAATAGCTTGATAAAAATAGTATGAGAAGGAACCTCATAGACAAATCTAGGGGCTTTGTTTTATTCTTTGCACACCCTGAATAGCATTGGAAAGGAAAGGCATATCCCAAGGGACTAGGTACCAGAGAAGAGGATGCTTCCTGGTGTTGGCTATGTAGATGTTTTAGAAGCTAGACCAGATCTAGTCCAGGTGTCCATAGATATGTAGATGAGCTCACTAGCTTATAAGTTATCCTTTCCAACTCCTGTGCATCCTGATAAACCCAACAGTCATATGGCTTGGTTTTGTAGCCTGATAAACCCATATGTTGGCTTGGATGGTCCCTAATATAAATGTTGGCTTGACTGTGAACAATCTGTAAAACCCAACTATTAGTTGTCTTGGATAAATATCCTGGGAAACCCAACAGTTAGATGGCTTGGCTAAGTAGCCTGTGAAACCCAATTGTTTGGCGTGTTTTTCCTTGCATCTTGATAAAAGAAACTATGTTGGATTGGTTGACTTTTGTTGTATCTTTGGCTATGCATGAGTCTTCTAGTATTCCCTTATTCCTTGTGGAAATCATGCCCATCTTGGGAGTGGCAGTTCTCCTGAGATATTGATGAGCGCACTAGCCTATGGTTATGTGGAACGTTGTAGTGACATAGCTGGTTACAAGACAATATCTTTTCAAGATAAGTATCTCTATGTTAATCTCTGTAATTTTAGTTTCTTGATAAATATGATGGACATGTTTAATGTGTGTAATTGATGAATTTTTTTGTTGTATAATTAATTGCAATGGTGGGATTTTGGGTATGTTTTCTTCAATGCATTTTCAATTAAGCTGTAGGGATTATATTTCCAGATTGGTGATCACCAAATTTGTTCAAGACTTCAACTAACAGGTGAAATTCTCAATAGAAATCTCCTTCCGCAATGGTCCATTCCGCAGGCAGGATGCAGAATGCAGTAACATCTTTTTTCCAAATTCTGTTTCTGTAGATCTCTTTCTATAATTCTCCTTTCCACAACTTATGGGATACAAGATGCAGAAATGACCTTTGTTAAATTTTTTTTTCCACAGTTTTCCTTCCGCAACTTTCCTTTCTGCAATGGTCTATTCTGCATGCGGGATGCGAGATGTAGGATGCAGGATGCAGGATTGCAATTTCCATATTCCTCAATTCTGAAAACTCAAGCTTTCTGCATCATTGATTTTGCAGGTTGATTCTCCGCCGTTGATTTTGCGAGTTGATTCTCAACGGTTAATGTGCTCCCAGATACAGAACATGTTTTGACCATTGTTTTCTTTTGCGCTCTCTCTCTCTCATGGAAGGAAGGGGACATGACAGTGGGATATCAGAGCATGAATGTCAGAGAGGATTTTCACAACCATTCCCGGTGATTCAAAGATGAACAAAGGTTATTTAAGAAATTTTTGATTTCGCATGATAACTGGGGCATGGGGACGTGACAAAGTGGTATTAGAGTTGCGAGTTATAGCATTGGGGCTAGATCGGATAGAATGAGCAGTTAAAAGAGATAAGAGTACCCTATGATACAAACATTGTAGTACACTATAGAGTGGTATCAGATCTATAGGTTGCGGAATTAGGCTTGGATGGGCTAGAATGAGCAGTTAAAATATTTCCCTTCTCAGTGTCAAATACACTTCCATCCATTTTCCTAGCTTCCAATTTGGAAGGAGGGACTGGATGTGGACTTGAATCACCCCAAATCTCAATCTCATTAACTGATACAGCTATATTTGCAATACTAGTGGAAACTGCAAAAGATGTAGATGAAATGTTTTTACGTTCCCTGGCAAGTAGTTGCTAAGAGTGCATTGGTTCTAAAAATGGCATGAAGTCTGAGAACTCATATGACTTGGAGGCATGATTTGCAGCACCCTTCACTATGATGTTTTGAGTATATATATCTGTGATATCCACTGATTTAGGACCGAATATGACTCTCTTTAGAGAGCCAATATGAGTCATCTTATATATAGATAACAGGTTTGCAACTAGGGAGGGAACATAAAGCACATCTTTGAACTTTCCATGTTCAAGCTTGATAGAGCCCTTCCCTTTGGCTTGAAATTTACTACCATTTCCGATATGAATACTAGGACCATCAAAATACTACAAGGAACAAAATGATTCTCTGGATGCAACCATATGATTGGAATCTCCAGAATCAATGAGGCAGGAATGTGCTGTGGAGCAGCTAGCCTTCAATGCATGGCATGTCTCTTCATATTCTCCAGTTTCTTCCTTCTCTTCAGCCTTCCTTGTGCTAAAAGGTACATTAATGTTATGCTTCTTCAAAATAAAATCCATCTCATCTATTGTTCTTCTCATACATGTGCTTTCTGGATGAAATCCTCTTCCACTGTAAGAACAGAGTGTCTTTCCTTTACCATTCTTATTGCTGTTGTTCGAACTTGAAGGCTCTTTTGACTATTATTTCTCTACAAAACACTCATATTTTTTTTTTCCTTTGTCATTCGCAACCTTAGGTCCTCCTCCAACAAGTTCTTGATCTCTGAAATATCGAATGATCCCCATTTGGATCAACTTGTCATGCTCCTCAGTGAGAGATTCAAAGAAAGAGTTAAGAGTAGGCATCTTCCAATTTGGAGTAGAGAGCTTAATAGAATTAAATGATGATACAAATACTAAATAGTATGCACCAATATTGGAGAGGATGGTAAGGACGAGTTCATCATCCTCCTTCTCAACCTTGCATAGATTCAATTGGAACACTAGATTCTTGAATTTTGTGAAGAATTCATTGAGTGTTTCGAAATTGGCTGGATGAAGATAAATCAGCTCATTATCGAGCTAATAGACCCTCAGATCATCCTTCTTGTCAAATAAGGAGTAAATCTTATCCCAAACCTCCTTGGGAGTCTTCAATCCATTGATTTGGAAGAGAATATCTCGAGAGATTGAGAGGCACACGCATCTGTAGGATTCATTAAGCCTATTCCAATACTTTTCTTTGTCAACATAATGAATTGGAACTTTCTCTGTCTCCATTTTGAGTTTGAAGAGTATTTTGGAGTGTAGCTTCACCTACATGTCCTCCTTCCACTGGTGATAGTTGAAAGGAGTGAGGAGCTCCATTGCAGGGGCCATCTAGAATGCACTGGAGAAGATTGGGCTACTCTAGCAAATGCGGTGAAGGAGATTGGGATTCTTGTAGTGAATGTTGTGAAGAGGAATGATAAACCTGTAAATCACACAATCAAACATAAAAAATAAGGTCTAAAGTCTATGCTTTTGGAATTTCCTTCACACCCAACATAGTTGATCAAGCAAGCTTGATCAACAATTCCTTAACTTGGGATATTAAGTGGTAAATTCTTTGCTTCTGGTGCAGTACTGGAAGGAGCCATTTTGCTCAAAAAAAGATCCAAGTATGGATATATAGTAGTAGGAGTGCCTTGTCCTTCCAAGAGTCTGATACCATATTAAATTGAGCACATAGATATGTGTATCAACACAGAACTCACAAAATAGATAACACAATTTACTCAACAATTGAAGAATGAAATAGTGCAAAAATTCTTGCAACTATGAATTCTTTCATTAATAAAAAGTAATTAGATATAATAACAATGAAGTAAAATGGCTAAATATCCACAAGAAATTCAAATCGATGTGAGGAAATTCGAATTAATTAGACTCTACTTGACTAAATGGTTAACTGACCTTGTCTAAATCATTATCAAAGTTCATCAGAGCTCTAAATCACAACTCAAGTGTCTAATTCAGTGTTAACTAATACTAACTAACTGCGATAAGTGAGGAATGCACCTCTCATGCATGAAACCATGCAAACCTAGCACTAACTAAATGGATAGGACTAGAAATGAATGTAACTAACTCCTAACTGAGCTCGACTAGTCACCAACCCGACTCAACTGACCTTGGATGGTATCGACACTCCGAGTGGCTCCTCAATTGTAGGCATTGATCTAGGAGGCTCCTAAACTGACGCATGCAAGTGAAATCAGTAAAAGTAGGCCTCAATCGGTGTTCCCCACACTTTAGTCACCGGAACATGTGCCCCAATTACACCAAGTGGACCCAATGGTGCTAGTTATTAAAAATAGACTGGATGGATTCCTGAATTAGATATGATTCCTGATTTAGACATATGACCAAATTGGACAAGGGAGTATTAATAGTCCTAACAACCAAGACATAATCCATATGAAGTTTTGATGAGAGGAAGGCATTGAGCCATTTTTTCATTATGGAGTTGCTGGAGATATTTGAAATTGAGATTCCAAAATATCTCATGCCATGTATTGTTGGTGTTGTTATCATGAGTCAATAGATATGTAGGATGTCAAATAGAAAAAAAATGAGAGAACTCATAATCCTTTGAGGCATGGTTATCAAATTGTTTCACTATGATATTTCAAGTAAACTTTTTCTGTGATTTCGACTAAGTCAGAGTCGAATGTAACTCTCTCGGGAGAGTTTGTATGGGTCATCTCATAAACATACAACAAATTAGTTAAAAGATAGGGCACATAGAGGACATTATTGAACTCGCCATGTTGGATTTTAACTTAACCTCTTCCTGCTGCTAGAATTTGGGATTCATATCCAATGTGAATGCTAGGTCCTCGTGATAGACTGAGAGTGGAGAAGGATTCCCTATAGAAAACCATGTGGTTGAATGCTCCATAATATATCAAGTACGCTTTCGACTGAGTAAGCTCTATATTCAAGACATGGAATCTCTCATGCTCTTATGTCGGTTGTCTAGCATCAAACTTTTTTGCTCCTTTTGGTAAGGAAATATTGTTATGTTCAAGGAGATTCGTTAGGTGGTCGATTCTCTTTGTCATGCACTAAATTTCAGGATGAAGGCCTCTCATATGGTATGGACATCTATTCTTTTTTAAGTTCTTCTTTTTGTTGGAGCCTAACGTTCCTTCAAAATATCTTCGATTCTCTTTTGGCTTCGAATCAGTCACTTTAGGCTACTTCCCCTTGTGATTCCCTCTAGCTTGCGCATTGTTTGAGTCTAACATCAGAAAATCTTGATTCTTGGAGGATTGTAACACTCCTATTTGAAACAACTTATCCTTCTCTTGTATTAAGGACTCAACAAACACATCTAGAGAATGAATCTTCCAATTGGGGATGGAATCTCTTCTATAGTGGAAGGTAGAGATAAATACGGAGTACTCAAAACCAATTTTGATAAGAACAGACAACACAAGCTACTCATATTTATTCTCTATTCTACATTGTTTACATTCCAGTGCTAGAGACTTGAATTTTGTGAATGGAATGGAATGCAATAAGCTCTTTCTCTAATATGTGCCCTCGAAGCTCATCTTGCTTGTAAAAGAAGAGTTTAATATTTTACGAAGCATATTTTGGAGTCCTAAGTCCCTCAAGATGAAACATAATATCCCAAGAGATGTGAGTGCATAGAAGCCAAAGGCTTCATCCAACAGATTCACGAAGTTGTTTTTCTCAATAGGGTGATGAGGATCTATCTCACTTCCCATTTTCATCCTAAACATGCCAATATTGCACAAGGAGATCTGTATATCTTCCCTCCAATCAACATAGTTGAAGGGTGTAAGGATTTGGGGTATATCTTCCCTCCAATCCCTGTATATGTTCTTCTTACACTTGTGCATTAATACCATCCATTGAAGAAAACGTTGCATCCATGTCTTACTATTATGATGACTCCTCTGAAGATGATTATGAGAAATATGAAGAAGAATGTGAATGGTACAAGGAAGAGTTTCCATTTTGTATCCCTTCTTATAATTTTGTAAGGGATGAGTGTTATTCTTATGACCTTGTGTATTGTGAAGATGTATTTTCCAAACCACCACAAGCTACTCCTATGAATGAATTAGAAATCTTGAGAAAAACATGTGAACCTTTGCCCCAACAATATCAAGCATATGTTACAATATTGTGTATTGGCTAGGAATGTAGAAATTTTTTTCAGTGGTGAGCATTACGCAACATATGCAAGCCAAAAAAATAGGAAACTCATATTTCCAAACCTACTTAAAGTCCTATCAAGACCTTGGGAAACTATATTGATGGACTTACAAGGAGGATTATCAAATACCAATCATGGACTCCCATAGGATTACCAAATACTCGATCAAGCTACTGTTAGAACCTCGATCGAGGTAGTTTTAAAAACATCGATCGAGATATGACCTTCATTGAGGTCTTGTTTTTGTTAAAATCCTAAACAAAAATGACCGGGAAATAACTTAGGCATTGATGGAATTAATGCATTGATGGCATTAATGTCATTCCAAACACTTTAGTGGAATCTCTATTAGTTGTAGTCAACATACAATTTTTCCCCGAAACACCTACAATGAGAAAAAAAATCTATGGACATGATTGCAAAGAGCTTGATCTTGTTGCCTCTATTACAGGATTTATTGAAGGTTTCCTCTAGATCACATGCTAAAATTATCTCTACAAATCCACCTCTAACCCAAGAATTAATCCACAATAAAAAATATTTGTACAAGACTACAAAGGTTTTATATGCATGCTCACCACATTTATATTTAGTGCAAAAAATTGAGGAGTTAAAGCCTAGCCCCCTTGGTCTCAACACCTTGTGGATACTAACTACCACAATCCCTATCTAGAAGATTATGCCCATGCAGGACATTTTATAAATGGAATTCAAGGGCCCAACTATGAGAGTGGAGGTAAGGAATTTCAACATCATTTGATTCCTATCAGCAATATCCAATGTTTATACAATTTCTTGAACATAATGTTTTCCTTCACCTAAATAC
>LPNX010846668.1:140195-181796 GCA_001517045.1 Pseudotsuga menziesii
AGGGGTTAGCTCTCTCTCTCTCTCTCTCTCTCTCTCTCTCTCTCTCTACTTAAATTTACTTAAATTTTCATGTAGAACTAGAGATTAAGAGTTGTTGATTCATATACGAGCATAACAAACTTGTAGAATTAATGCCTAGCTCTACAGACATTTCTCAAGATGATTTTTCTTTAAAAAAGGGGTTGGCATAGCATTAGAAGGAAAACTATTTTCTTCCTAGAAATACAATTTCAAAAGTATCAAATACTACAAAATTTAAAACTACGACAACCATTCATTGACTTCCAACTAAACATGTAGAGGAAAAATGCATAGATTGGCAGTAGATCTACTTACATGTTTTCTTTCCAATTCTACCCATTCCATAGATACAATTATGTCCAACATAATTTTCCAACAACTTCTCCTTGACCAACTCTGCAAATAATAAATCTCTTATAAATTTAAACAAAAAAAAATACTCATGACATTATCGGCTTATTCTACCAATAAACCTTTCGACATTTTACCTAGAAACTAGAAGTCCTTGGTACAAACCACCATGGGGCCAAGGGTTTGAGAAATGGATTGTTGAAAGATTTTTATTGTTCATTAAACTATTTCTTCATAACATAAAATAGGGATTGAATGGAGCAATACTGGGGGGAAGGAATTGAGGACCAAATTTAGAGTTACAAAAATGTAGTGAAAAGTTTTAAATACTAAAAATACCTTTCTCCTTCCTATATAATTTTTTATTTTAAAAAATTACAATTATGTGACATGAATTTGAAAACAATAATTTTTATCTTAATTGTCATGTTCTGTTCTGCCCTGTGATGTGGGATTTAAATATTTTTCTTGAAGATCCATATCGTAGGTAGATCATAGTCCATAGAATCAAGGTCGAGTGAACACAATTCTCCTAAGTTCAGCTCATCAACTGAATTGCATGCATCGTTGCTCTCCTATGTTCAATGCAAAAAGAAACATATCACTTCAGTTGATCCCCAAGGTGATTCCCATATCGTACACCTGGGAATCCAAATCATTGCAGTACTGAGATTCCACGTGGAGGGGACACAACTTGCCTAAGTTCAAGTAATCAATTGAATTCCATGCATCATTTCTCTCCTTTGTTCAATGGAAAAAGAAACATATCACTTTAGGTCATCTCAACATGATTTTTGGGGTAACAACAGCTTACACAAGTGACGTAACTATCGACATCTTTTAAGAGGTTTCATTTGTGCCCATATTTATTACTATTAGTGGCAGGTGACTATATGCTTCATTTCATATTATTGTCATTATTACTTCATACTTATCGTAGGTGAATGTATGTTTTATTTCACGACCCTAGGATAGACGCTCATTGAAGTTTTTCTTAAACCATTGATCGACCTTCTACTAAAACCTTGATCGAGGTGGTGATACCTTGATCGAGGTGTCTCGATCAAGGGTTTAACAAATGATCAATCGATGTACGTTTTTTTTTGTTTTTGCTAAAAGTGCCTTGGCAAAAAGCATAACCCACTTCCATGGATGCACCCAAGTCATATATGGAAATTTCAAATCTCCTCCCTCTCTACCTTGCATGGATACTCATGACTACACATAGTCAATTGTTGATGTATTTGTAACTTTGGAATGTATTCACTTATGTATTTCATATATTGTATTTGATTGGTACCCAATGTTCGTATCGGGAGAATCATTAATGTAAACAAGTCATGTAAAGTCATAGAGGTTAACCCTCCTTATTGATTAGAGGTTAAATTCCCCGCAGTTATGGGGCACTAGGGTTATTAGACTCTCCTAGGGAAGTCGGCCCTGGTAAATTATTGTCAAGTCAGCAATTAGTATAAATAGAGAGTGAGCCTCTCTCTTTATCACACAGTCACTTGCACTCTGTTTTAGTGCATGAGTGAGAGAGAAGGAGCTGGGATAAGAGAGAGAACAACTGGTGGAGATCATCTTTTCTATCTTTGGGTTTTACTGATAACATTGGTGCTTATTCTATCTCTAAGGGAGTTGTGTGGTTTTTCCTTTATGGCTTCTCCAAGCAAAATATTTGTGTCCATTGTCTCTTGTGATTGATTGTTGTGCATGTTATTCTCTTAGATAAGATCCTAAGATCATATTACTTAAATGATAAAAATATAACATGGTATCAGAGCTAACCTAAGAAGAAGACACTGTACAACTATAGAAGCTAGGGATTCTTACTTTTTGGGTCTCTCTCCACAATCCATCAGCAAAAGAAGCCTAGGCTGACTCTCCATTGAAGGGAACATCTTTATTTCGAAGCAGAATCTGATTCTGAGCACTTTCAGATTTTGACCTACCACTGCATTGAGAAATTAGGGCTTTTCATTGAAGAGGAATGTTTGAGTGAGCCCAGGATATGATTTCTATCCTCCTCAAAATTGAAGTTTAGAGACAAAAATCAAGGTTTTTGGTTGAGTAGAATTCTAGGAAATTGAAACCGTATTTTTCCCTGGAACCAGAAAACCAACACTATAGAAGATCAGCTCCAGATCCATTTTTCAGCTTCTCAAGTTAGCAAGATCTAAATCTTTTGTATTTCCATTTGAGGTTCTCTATTAGCATGTCTCATCACACCAATCTTGATGAAAATCTTGAGGGAGCTGACAGCTTCTGAGCTTGGAAGTATAGGATCTCCTTGGTCCTGGAAGAAAATGAGTTGGACTCTTAGATCAATGAAGAGGTTCCAGTTCCAGAGGGAGATAAGGCTAAGGCCTTACACAAAAGGAAATTGGTCATGGCTAAGAGGATTATTGCTGATTCAATCAAGGAACACCTCATACCATAGGGTTCATCCCTAAAGACACCTAAAGAGATGTTTGATTTCTTGACCAAGCTATTTTAAGGGAAGAACATTAATCAAAAGATGACTTTGAGGAACTAGTTGAAGAATGTAAAGATCCAGAGTGAAGAGACCATATAGTCATACTTTACAAGGGTCTCTCAAATCAAGGAACAAATTGAAGAAGTAGATGAAGAAGTAGAGAATCCAGAAATTGTGATGACCACCTTGAATGGTCTCCCTAGGTCATGGGACTCGTTCATCCAAGGGATCTGTGGGAGAAAGAAGCTAATCATGTTTAGTAGGCTATGGGAAGAATGCTCAGAATAAGAAGATTGAATAGTAGCTCGAGAAGAAAAGATGGGAAATGAATATCAAGCTCTCATAGTACACTCCAAGAAAAGTAGGAGGGACAATCAACATCACCAGGGTAAGCATTCTCACCAAAGAGGTGACCCTGGAATACCAAGAAAGGATCTATCCAAAGTCATATGCTATACATGTGATGAGAGAGGACACTTTGCTAGAAAGTTTCCTAAAAAAAAAGAACGGATCTCAAAGGAAGAAGAACTACAAAAGAAAACATCATGCTCACACTACAGAGGATGATGATCCTCCCAAGAAGAGAGTCAAACAAGAAATTGAAGATTCTTCAAGTGATGAAGAATATGTTCTAATCTCTGCTCTCATGGGGACTATCACACATGGAAGAAATGATTGGATTATTGACAGTGGGGATTCCAAGCACATGACGAGATTCAAGGAATATTTTGTGAAACTATCTGAACATGATTCACCCCACAAACTCAAACTTGGGGATGACTACCATTATCCCATAAAAGGTAGTGGTGAATCCTCATATAAGCTAGACTCTAGAAATTATATGAAGATGAAGGATGTTTTGTTTGTACCAGGACTAAAGAATAATCTTCTCTCTATATCAGAATTGGATGCAAAATTAATGAGGGTTGCATTTATAGATGGCCAAGTCCTCATGTGGCCAAAAGGAAATACTATAGATGATGCAGTTGTAATTGGAGAGAAAGAAGGAAGACTATACAAATTAAAGGGCCAACCAGAACAAGCCTTGGTTCATGACTCAGTAGAGCCAAATGAAATTTGGCATAGAAGGCTTGCACATGTGCACTATAGGGCACTACCACTCACAAGCAAAGTTGTTGAAGGACTTCTAGAAACGCGGGAAAAACATGAAGGATTTTGCAAGGGATGTGCGAAACGAAAGAACACAAAGAAAAAATTTTCAAGTAGCGAGAGCAAGGAAAAAGGAATCTTGGAAATCATTCACTCTGATGTCAAAGTTGTTGAAGGACTTCCAGAAATGTGGGAAAAACATGAAGGATTTTGCAAGGATATGAAAAAATAAAGAACACAAAGAAAACATTTTCAAGTTGCGAGATCAAGGAAAAAGGAATCTTGGAAATCATTCACTCCGATATATGTGGTCCGATGTCATCCATCTCATTAAGCAGGTATGTATACAATGTTTATTTCATTGATTATTTTTCTAGGAAGACATGGATATACTTCATGAAAAGAAAGGATGATGTATTCAAAAAGTTCAAAGAGTTCAAATCCTTGATTGAGAATCACACAGAAAAGAAAATCAAGACCTTTCGATCAGCCAATGGTGGAGAATTCACATCAAATGAGTTCAAAGAATTATGCAGATATTCAAGGATTAAGAAGGAGTTGACCACTCCATATAATCCACAACAAAATGGGGTTGTAGAAAGGAAGAATAGAATGATTATGGAAGATGGAAGGGAAATGCTCCATGATCAAGATCTTCCCATGCATCTATGGGAATAAGATGCTAGAACAGTTGTGTATGTATAGAATCGTACTCCACATAGAGTACTTGAGAACAAGACACTTGAAGAAGTCTTCTGTGGAAAGAAACTAGAATTAAGTAATCTCATAATATTTGGTTGTCCAGTGTACATACACATTCTGAAAGAAAAGAGTACAAAGTTAGATCCTTCATGGAAGAAGGGTATATCTGTGGGATATAGTGAAAGCTTGAAGGCTTACAAAATATACTTCCCAGGATTCAAGAAGATCGACATCAGCAGGGATGTAACATTTGAGGAAGACTCAGCTTACAACAAATCTAGAAAGAGACATATCGAAGACCCTAAAGAAACAAAAGTACCTAGGATTCAAGATACAACTATGAATGATGCAACTCAAGAAGAAGATCGAGAAATAAGAGAATCCTAGGAACCTGTAGATCCAACCCAAGAGAAGAATCCTCACATGAGGAAACTTGCATGGGTACGAGAGGCTATCCAAGGTACATAAAGATATGGGGCTCTAGAAGAAATACACAAAGAAAGGAAGAGAACTAGGTCATATTCCGAGTATGTAGCCTTATTATGTGACATCAATGATAGAGAAACTTCCAACTATGAAGAAGTGGCATAGAAGAAAGAATGGAAGGATGCTATGATCGAGGAGTACCGGTCGATCATGAAGAATGATGTCTGGGATGTTGTCCCAAGATCAGAGGGGAAGTATTTTGTGACTTCCAAGTGGATCTATAAGATCAAGCATGCTGTGGATAGCAGTATAGAGAAATATAAATCAATATTTGTGGCTTGTGGCTTCTCCTAGAAAGAAGGAATAGATTATGAAGAGACTTTTGCACTTGTATCCAGATACACTTCCATTAGATCAGTACTTTCTCTGGCTATAGTGATGAAATGGAAGATACACCGGATGGATTTCATGACTACCTTCTTGAATGGTGTAGTAGAAGAGGAAGTGTACGTGGAGCAGCCACTTGGTTTTGAGACACATGACAAGGAGACTCATGTCTATAAATTGAAGAAATCCCTGTGCAGTTTTAAACAGGCACCGAGGACATGGTACAATAGAATTGAAAACTTCCTGACTAGTTTGGGATTTACCAAGAGTAAATTAGATTCCAAATGATTGGGTCCTTGATGTACCTAACGAATACATAAACAAATATTTTCTTTGATGTGAACACATTGAGCCACTTCGTGACAGATGCAAGAAATGTTTACCTGATTGCTGCAAAGCATATTCTGAGGTACCTGAAGGGTACAGTTGATTATGGGCTCAAGTATGAGGCGAATCAGAAGGTTAACCTAGAGGGTTATATTGATTCATATTGGGTAGGTAGTGGCATTGATAGTAAGAGAACTTCGAGGTGCTGCTTCAGTATGGGATTAGGCATGATCTCTTGGTTTAACATGAAGCAATCCTGAGTGGCACTGAGTATAGGCAAAACAAAGTATGTCGCATCTTGTTCGGCTAGTTGTCAAACAGTGTGTCTAAGGAGGCTAATATTTGATTTGTTTGATCTCCAATTGGATGCTACTTGTATATATTTTGACAACCAAAGTTGTGAGAAGTTTTTAGAGAACCCCGTGTTCCATGACAAGTCAAAACATATCAAGATAAAATATCACTATATCAAGGATATAGTGTAGAGAGGAGTAGTGAAGCTTCAGTATGTTGTGACAAACGAACATATAGCTAATGTGTTGACCAATCCATTAGCCAGAGTGAATTTTGAGTAATTCAGGGAGAAGCTTGGTGTTCTCGAGATCAAGGTTCCCTCCTAAGGTAAGTGATGAGTCCGTGAGCCCTTTCTAACATGGATGCATGATTGGTTCCTCCCATGGTCATATGTAAGTGAAGATCCCTTCTGACATAAATGCTTGATGTGTTCCTCTCATGGTCATACATAAGTGCAGAGCCCTTCAGACATGAATGCTAGATGTGTTACTCTCATTGTCATATTTAACTACAGATCCCTTCTGACATGAATGCTGGATGTGTTCCTCTCATAGTCAGATGTAAGTGCAAATCCCTTATGACATGAATACTGGATGTGTTCCTCTCATGGTCATATGTAAGTGTAGATCCGTTCTGACATGAATGTTGGATGTGTTCCTCTCATGGTTAGCTGTAAGTGTAGATTCTTTTGACATGAATGCTAGATGTGTTCCTATCATGGTCATATTTAAGTGCAGAGCCTTTCTGACATGAATGTTGGATGTGTTCCTCTCATGGTAAAATGTAAGTGGAGAGCCTTTCTGACATGAATGTTGGATGTGTTCCTCTCATGGTCAGATGTGCGTGCTGGGCCTTTCTGACATGGATGTTGGATGTGTTCCTCCCATGGTCAAATGTGAGTGCTAGGCGAGCCTTTCTGACATGGATGTTGGATGTGTTCCTCTCATGGTCAAATATAAGCGTTGAAGAAGAAGAATACCTACATGGAGGCTAGGCCTACAACCGGCAAGAAAAAGGGTTGGCTCTGTAGAAATTCCTATGACGATTAGAATTGAGAGATAGCACCATTTGATTGAGATAGCGAAAGTAGTGATGATGATGATGATCCAAACTTGATCTAGAGAAGAAGACTTGTGCCGATGAATTATGTCAAGAGAATACCTTCCTAGTTAAGATGGAGTGTTGATGTATTTGTAACTTTGGAATGTATTCACTTATGTATTTCATATATTGTATTTTATTGGTCCCTGGTGTTCCTATCGAGAGAATGATTAATGTAAACAATTAATGTAAAGTCATAGAGGTTAACCCTCCTTGTTGATGAAAAGTCCCCGTAGTTGTGGGGCACTAGGGTTATTAGACTCTCCTAAAAAATTTGGCCCTGGTAAGTTATTGTCAAGTCAGGAATTAGTATAAATAGAGAGTGAACCTCTCTATTTATGAAAAAGTCACTCACACTTAGTTGTAGCACATGAGTGAGAGAGAAGGATCTGGTATAAGAGAGAGAACAACTGGTGTAGATCATCTTTTTTGTCTTTGGGTTTTACTATTTCCATTGGTGCTTATTCTATCTCTGAAGAAGTTGCGAGGTTTTTTGTTTATGGTTTCCCCTAGGAAAATATTTGTGTCCATTGTCTTTTGTGATTGATTGTTGTGCATGTTATTCTATCAGATAATATCATAAGATTATATTGCTTAAATGATAAAAATATAACATCAATTCCTTTGTCTGATATTTAGAGGGATCTTCAAGAAGATGTGATTGAAAGATATGAGGAGTGTCAAGCCCAAGAAGTGATACTTGAAGCCAGGGGTCGACACACAACCTCAGTAGCCTAAAGGGACCTCAGGATTTATTGAGGAAGGATAACATATTTTTATAATTTGTTCATTGTGTTAGAATAATCAACCCATATTTAGCTACCTTAGACATTAATTAATCCAATTTTTGTCTTATTTGCCTAGTTTTCATATTCCACCTTATGCAAGTTGTCCTCCACACATCCATAGTGGTCAAACTTGATAAATTTGAGTCATGGAACACTTGGGAAACCTCTTGGAATCAAATCTACTTTATTCCTAGCCTCCCTAGCACATGTCTGCTTTTTCTGCTTTATTGCCTACTTTTCCTGAGTTTTAAGGCAATTGGGAAAGTTTGACTAGGTGAAGTTAACTTGTTTTTTGTCCTCATCATCCTCCACTCTTTTCTCCTATGAAAAGCATGTATGAGTTGTCCTTCCACCATATGTCATATTTCCTAATTGATTTTTCCAATTCGTGAGCTCTTAGACAGATTTGGAAAGTGCTTTATGCACCTATGGGGTATTTGCTTAGAGTTAGTAAGCCTGCTTTTGACCAAATTCGAATGGCATCATTATGCATTCAAATATATCATGTAATTATTTATTGTGGTAGCCTATGACTTCACAGGGTTTTCTATTGTACACTTATTCAATATAGATTAGTGTTCTGCTCCATATTCAGTCTGGTTTGTGAGTAATTTGCATGTGTTATTGGCAATTGTTGTGAGTGTAATTGTTCTAACACCTGGGTTCAATTTCCACATGGCATCAAAGCCTTTGTAAATCAATTTCTCTCCTTCCAATTTGTATTGTAGGTTTGACATCATTGAATGGGAGCATTTTGCTGACTGATGGGACAATTTCTGAGCTATGGATAAATCTCAGAAGATCATCTTGACTCCATTTAACTTATTTGAATGGAAAGAAGAGATGGAGATACTTTTGAGAGTGAAAATAACTTACAGAGTGACTATGGAAATAGAAGCAGAGCCCAATGTAGCTGCAGAGAAGATTAAGTGGCACAACAGGAGGGATGAGGCCTATGGTCTCCTGTGTCTGAGCATATCGAGAGACCTCATTTTCCATCTTGATGGATTGACATCACCAAATGAATTATGGGAGAAGCTTGTTGATATTTTTGGTAAGACAAATGAGATTAGGGGACATCAAATTGAAAATTAATTGATCTCCCTGAGTCCTAATAGCTTTGAATCCCTGCAACTCTATTTTTCCAACTTCAAAGCACTTGTTTTGCAGCTAAAACAATGTGGGATCAAAAAGAAGGATGAACATCTAGTTTTTTCCATACTCTCAAAGCTTCACCCTGACTATTCAGGGTTTTTATCGACCTTCTATGCCACAAAGTTGACAATTAGAGACTGAAAAATGCCTAGCCTTGTAGATTTCATGCAATCTCTCACATAAGAACAAGATAAATTGGTGATGATGGGCACCATCAAACCTTCCAAAGACCAAGCTATGGTTGCTGGAGATTCGAGGGTGGATTCAAAAAGCAAGAAGAAAGCTAAAAATCCACCTGAGCAAAAGAGAGACAAGAACAAGTCTCCAGAGGAGCCTCAAGGTTCCAAGAAGAATCCCCAGAAGAAGAAGAACAAAGGAGAAATGAGCAAGTGTGCATACTATAGTAAGGGAAATCATTCTGAAAGATCCTACACGAAGAAGCAAATAGACATGCTGACCCAACTTCTGGAGAAGAATGGCATCTCCCTTCCAGACATCTCAAAGAAGAGGGAAGGAGGATCAAATTCAGAAGACAGAGAGAGAGTTCATGCATTGGTTGCTGGCACATCAAGCTCACCTAGTTTCATCATTGATTCTAGAGCTTCAAGACATATGGTTTCGACCAAGGAGTCATTCAACTCACTTGACATGTCGAAAGGTCCACCAATAGTACTGGGAGATGACTCTCTCACTGAAAGTTTGGGCAAAGGGAGGATTGATCTTGACCATGGTAAGTTCAGCAATGTATTGTATGTTCCAAGTATTGCCTCTAACCTCTTATCAATGTATCAGATGACCCACACAGGGTCTCCAAAGAAGGTCATATTCTCCCTTGATGAATTTTATATCACAGAGATTTCAAGTTGTAAAGTCATTGCAAAAGGAGTTGCAAATCACACTTCAAAGGTATACATGTTCTCACACTTCCTACCCTACTCAAACCCCTCTCCTCTTCTGATTCATGCTAATGAGGCAAGCAAGATTTGGCATGAAATATTTGGCCACCTCAATTACAAGTATCTTTCTGATGTTAGTGAAAATGAAATGCTCATGGGTTTACCAAAGATTAAGTTTTCCAAAGGAGTCTGTCAAGGTTGCATCCTAGGAAAACACCTAGAGCATAAATTTGAGAAAGCTAGTCATGAGAGAACCTCTGCACCTCTTGAGTTGATCCACAATGATGTTGCTGGCCCATTTCCTCATATGTCAATGAGTCAATTCAAATATGCATTGACATTCATAGATGAATTTTCCAGGTATTTTTGGGTTTACTTCCTGAAACACAAGTCTGAAGTTTTTGGCCTCTTCAAAGTCTTTAAGGATTTCGTTGAAAACCAGTCTGGGAGGAAACTCAAAGTCCTTAGATATGAAAATGGTGGTGAGTATTTCAAGTTTGAGTTCATTCAATATTGTGCAGATGTAGGTATTCAAATGCAACATTATATCCCTTACACACCACAGCAGAATGGTGTTGCTAAGAGGAAGAACAGATCATTGAAAGAGATGGCAACCTGCATGATGGAGGCTAATACTTTGCCACCAAAGTTTGGGCCGAAGCTATAAAATGTGCAGCCTATATACATAATAGGGTTCCTCATAAACAACTTTATGCTATGAATCCTTTCGAAGCATGGATTGGGCACAAGCTAGATGTGACCCATTTTAGGATTTTTGGCTCAAGGGCTTGGGCTAGAATTCCAACAGAAAAGAGGAAGGATTTGCAACCCCAAAGCCAAGAGTGTATTTTTTGGGTACTTTGAAGATTCAAAAGGGTAAAATATGATCAATTTGAGCACAAATAAATCCTTCATTGAAAGGTGTGTTCATTTTCAAGAAGAGCCCCTAGCAGCAATGGAAGTTGGAGAATCCTCTTCACCACCAGGACCTCTGAATGTAAGTGAAGAGATAGTTAGTTTAACATGCTGATTATGATATGTATGATAATGATGATTTAATTACAGATCCTAACAGTCCTACAAGACCAAAATGGGCAGCCAAGACCATTCATGCAGCTGGAGAACTAGCTGGAAATCCTAATGATCCTAGGAGGACTAGATCTCAGTTTGAGAGTGCTTTGTGCATAAAAGATCCTATGTTTGTAGAGAAATGCTATCTGATGATTGAATCAGACCCACATACGTGTGAAGATGCAGCAAATGATGCAATATGGAAAATATCCATGGAAGAAGAGTTCAGCTCACTCCAGAAGAGCAACACTTGGGAGCTGGTTGATCTTCCCCCAGGGAGGAAGCTAGTTCAGTGTAAGTGGGTGTACAAAACCAAATTTACTGCTGATGGTTCACCTCTAAAGTACAGGGCTATATTGGTAGCCTAGTTCTACTCATAGGTACATGTCATAGAATACAATGAGACCTTTGCACCAGTGGAAAAGATGGACTCCATCAGGATAGCCTTAGCCATTGCAGCTTCAAAGCAGTGGGAGGTACAGCACATGGATGTGAAGTGTGCTTTCCTGAATGGAGATATCACTAAAGATATTTACATGCAGCAGCCTCAAGTATTTGCTACTAACCCATCTCTTGTGTGCAGGATAAAGAAGTCATTGTATGGGCTTAAGCAAGCCCCCAGGGTTTGGTATGCCAAGATTGATAGCTTTTTGCTATCATTGAATATTTTTTGATGCAAGTCAGATCCAAATGTCTATTTGAAGATGATTCATGGTTCATCAATGATCATTGTTTTTTATGTTGATGACCTTCTCATTACAGGAAGCTCAAAGGATGAAATTGATTCCTTGAAGGATGTAATGAACCATGCCTTCTCAACGACTAATTTGGGCTTATTGACCCAATTCTTGGGGATCTATATTGCTCAAAACAAAGAAGGAATCAAAGTACATCATTCCAAGTATGCCTTGGATTCATTGAACAAATTCAATATGAAGGATTTCAAGCCAAGAAAGACTCCTTTCCTTTCAAGAGTTAAGCTTGAAGAAGCTGATTCTTCACCTATGGTAAACAATACACTGTATAGGCAATTGATTGGATGTTTGTTGTATATTACACATAATACACCTGATATTTCTTATGCAGTAAGTGTGGCTTCAAGATACATGGATCAGCCTCATGAGATCCATTGGAGAGCAGCCAAAATGATCCTTAACATTGTTCAGGGAACACAGACTCATGGGATCTTCTACAAAGCTAACTCTGATCTTGATTTGATTGGGTTTACTGACAGTGATTGGGCAGGTGAAAACACAGATCGAAAGTCAACATCAGGATATGTGTTCATGCTTGCTAAAGGGACAATCAGCTGGTCAAGCAATAAACAAAGTGCCATTGCACTCTCATCTACAGAAGCAGAGTACAGAGGAGTTGTAAATGCAGCAACTCAATGTTTATGGTTGCAGGGGTTACTTGGAGAGTGTGGCTTTGAATCATAATACTCAACTACTATCTATTGTGATAATCAGAGTACCATTCAAATATGCAATGATCCATTTCAGAAGCAGAGAACCAAACACACTGAGATCCATATGCACTACATCAGACAGCTTGTGCATGATGGCACCATTCACCTATTCTTCTGTTCATCTTCAGAACAAGTAGCAGATATCTTCACCAAAGTTTTTTGTGAGAAGACATTCAACAATCCGAAATCACTACTGGGGATTGCTGATCATGCTGTGAAGCATGAATGATGACAAGATTTCCAAATTTTGTTTTACTGTCCATGTTTAAGGGAGGATTTTTCCCACTGGGTTTTTGTCTCTTTCCTTGGTTAAATGGACATGTAGTATGTACAGGGTGACTAAGCCTTGTAGATAGGCCCTATAATTTTCTAATATTTTATCCATAAGTCAGGCTTAAGGGGGGGTGTTAGAATAATCAACCCATAGTTAGCTACCTTAGACATTAATTAATCCAATTTTTGTCTTATTTGCCTAGTTTCCATATTCCACCTTATGCATGTTGTCCTCCACACATCCATGGTCGTAAAACATGCTAAATTTGAGTCATGGAGAACTTGGGAAACCTCTTAGAATCAAATCTACTTTATTCTTGGCCTCCCTAGCGCATGTCTGCTTTTTTTGCTTTATTGCCTGCTTTTTTTGAGTTTTAAGGCAATTGGGAAAGTTTGACTAGGTGAAGTTAACTTGTTTTTTGTCCTCATCATCCTCCACTCTTTTCTCCTATGAAAAGCATGCATGTTTTTTCCTTCCACCATCTATTAGCTTGCCTAATTGATTTTTCCAATTCATGAGCTCCTAGATAGATTTGGATTTTGTAAAGTGCTTTATGCACCTATGGGGGATTTGCTTAGATTTAGTAATCCTGCTTTTGACCAAATTCGAATGGAATACTTATGCATTCAAATTTATCATGTAATTATTTATTGTGGAAGCCTATGACTTCACATGTTTGACTATTGTACACTTATTCAATACAGATTAGTGTTCTGCTCCATATTCAGTCTCCTTTGTGAGTAATTTGCATGTGTAATTGGCAATTGGTCTAACACCTGGGTTCAATTTCCACACATTGGTATTTGGTGTTTTGGAGAGATGTTTCCCGTTCATTGCACAATGAGTGTTTACTCTCCATGTTTGAACCAATTTCAAGGAGTTGTATTCCTTTCCAAGTTGGTTGATGGAGAGGACATTCATATCTCAATGGATCTTATTTATGATGTTTAGTTTCATATTGAAGGTCCATATAGCTCAAGTTATCATCTATCTCCCCCTTATCTTGTGTTGAAATATTGTAACTTCGAAGAATATTCTTTATGTATCTTTTGTGGTCCCCGATGGTCCAACCAGGAGAACCACTTGTATTACATTGTACCTCGATGCTCCTAATCGGAAGAACTAATAAGAGTCATGAGGTAGTCCCCTAAAATTGTAAAGGTGGGTCATCAGCACCCCAGTGTGGTTACTTGAGCCTACATGTGTAACTCAAGCCTACATGAGTTAACTTAAGCTGACATGTTAATTGAGTAAACTTTAAGTGAACGGATGAATATAAATAGAGGTGTAGTGCTCCTCACTTGAGATATACACACTCACTTGGAATAGCGCACTTGTGGAGGAGAGAAGTTGCTGGAGAAGGAGGAGAATCAGGTTTTTGATATCCTTGTTGGTTTTACCTTTTTCCCTTTTTGGGGCATCTATATTGAGGAAGCTTTTGCTAGGTTTTTCCCTTTAGGGTTTTCCCAGGATAAATCTGTGTTGTTCTTGTGATACTGTTTCTTTCAGTGATCCTGTTTTATATGATTTTATTATGAAAAATGAAATGATATACTAATGTCTTAGCTAAGCATATGAAAAATTTAACATGGTATCAAAGCTAACCTGAATAGGGCAGCTTTCACAAGTTATAGAAGCTAGGTATTCTTATTTTTTGGTTCTCTCTCCACAATCAATTGGCAAAAGAAGGCTAGGCTGACTCTCCTTTGAAGGGTGCATCGTTCTATCGAAGCGGAATTCGATTCCGACATTTTCAGTCTTCGGTGCGGGAAATTAGGGCTTCTTTATGAAGAGGAATTTTCTTGTGAGCCTGGCATAGGATTTATCCCCTCATCAAAATCTAAGGTTAGAGATCTGTATCAAGATTTTTTGTTGGGTAAATCTCCAGGAAAGTCAAACCCTAGTCTGACCCCGAGCTGGAAAAACCCTAAATACTAAAACTACTAAGTTTTGGTACATTCACTATATCTAAATTTTGGAGAAGGATAAGGAGCTGAAATTTTTAGAGGCCAAATATAAAATCCTTCTGTACACTTTGTCAAAATTTCAGCCTTAGATTCACCATATTCTGGAAGAAATGATCCCTCCAAGTTAGGGTTCTAGCCTCCTCTAGAAATCATTCCTAAAGAGGACACCTTGGGAAAATTGCTATAGCATGGGATATAGAGGTCGAAATTAAATTCCTGAAGATGTTACAGAAATATCATGGACTGTACTTTTTGTGATCCAAATTTCATAACCTGAATATGAAACAGTGACACGTGGTAGTCCATGCAACTTCACTGTTTGGAACAGTCCTGAAATAGGTCACCATGGGAAAAGAATCATAAATCCCAATTGGTCAATCCAATTCTGATGAAACCTGTGGTGTTGAATCAGGAACATTCAAGGTCACCTCAGTGAAAAGTTTCAGACACAGAGGAGCATATAGTACGGATATATCATAGAAACAGTGATAGGCATTTTTGCAGAAGCTGAATCATCTGATTTGAGAGTTGAAGAATTGAGTTTTCCAGAATCCAAGTACATCAATCTTCTCACCTCATTCAAGCTCATCTCCTGGTAAGTTCAGGTTCTAATTTCACAAAAAAATTCAATTTTTTATTTTATCTAATAAGATGACTTCAAGCACCAAGCTTGAAGACAAGCTAGAAGGCATAGAAAATTTTCGAGCATGGAAATACAGGATTGGTCTCATTCTCCAAGAGAATGATCTTGATAAGTATGTCAAAGAGGAAGTATCAGAACCTAAATAAGCTGAAGCCAAGGAGAAGCACAGAAAGGATATGATTAGGACACAAAGAATTATTGCTGACTCCATTAAGGATCACTTGATTCCTCAAGTGTCATCCAAGAAGACTCCAAAAGAAATGTATGATGCCCTTTCAAGAATGTTTGAGGAAAGAAACATCAACAGGAAGATGAATCTAAGAGCTTAGCTGAAGAGCACCAAGATGAGTCATGGATAATCCATTCATGACTATTTTTCAAGGGTATCCTAGATCAAAGAGCAAATAGAAGCTATTGGAGATAAGCTTGATGAAGATGAACTGGTTATGACTGCTCTCAATGGCCTCACTAGACCATGGGAATCATTCATCCAAATGATGTGTGCCAGGAAGGAAAGCATGCTGTTTGATGTGGTATGGGAAGATTGCATTCAAGAAGAGACTAGAGTGGCCAATAGAGAAGCATTACTCAAAGAGGATGATCAAGCCCTAGCCACTCATACCAGAAAAATAAGAAGGAATCAACCCATCCTTAAGAAAGGAAATCACAAAGAGCATCATCCTCCCAGAAGATTCCAAAGATCGAAAGAAATTATATCAAGTAAAGACTACTCTGGTTTTCAATGCTTCCACTGTGACAAGATAGGACACATTGCCAGAAAATGTCCTGTAAAGAAGCAAGAATATCGACATAGGATCAACAACAACAAAAGATATCAAGCTCATCTAGCTGAATATGAGGATGAAGAAGAAGAAGATGAAGAACCTTCGAGAAAGCAAGCAAGAGAAGAAGATGTGAAAGAATATGTACTGTTTTCTTCCCTCTCTGGGCCTGTGACTCCTGGAGAAGACACTTGTCTTATAGATAGTGGTGCTTCAAAGCACATGACAGGACAAAAGAAAAATCTGTCCAATCTTGAAGAAAAGAGCTCTCCTCAGAAGGTATCCCTAGGAGATGAGTATAAATATCCGATCAAAGGAGTTGGTGAAGCAAGCTACAAACTTGAATTAGGTAATCCCTTAAAAATGAAAGATGTATTATATGTACCTGGTCTAAAGAAAAATTTACTTTCTATCTCAGCTTTAGATAAGAAAGGATTCAGAGTTGCTTTCATAGATGGTCAAGTACTTATGTGGCCCAAAGGAAAGAATATTTAAGACTCAATCATCATTGGTGAATAAGAAGGGGGCTTGTATAAACTCAAGGGGCACTCAGAAACAGCCTTTGTGCATGAGTCCACTGACCCTAGTGAACTATGGCATAGAAGGCTTGCCCACATCAATTACAAGGCTCTACCACATGTGAACAAGGTAGTGACAGGATTACCAGATATGAAGATCCAGCATGAAGGCATTTGCAAAGGATGTGAAAAGGGAAAGAACATCAAGAATCCATTCCCAAAGAGTGAAACAAAATCAAAAGGTACGTTGGAATTGATTCATTCAGATGTATGTGGTCCAATGTCTTACACATCCCTAAGTGGCTTTGAATACTATATCACATTTATTGATGATTTTTCAAGAAATACTTGGATATACTTCTTGAAGGAAAAGGGTGAAGTGTTTGAGAAATTCAAGGAGTTCAAAGCCTTGATAGAGAATCTTTCTGACAAGAAAATCAAGATTCTTCGATCAGACAATGGAGGAGAATACACCTCAAAAGAGTTTGAGGGTTTTTGCAAAGATGCAGGAATAAAAAGGGAGCTAACTACTCCTTACAATCCTCAACAGAATGGGGTAGAAGAAAGAAAGAACAGAACCATCATGGAGGCAGTGAAGACAATGATATATGATCAAGATCTTCCAATGCACCTATGGGCAAAAGCGGCAAGAACTGCTGTATATGTACAAAATAGAATATTACACAGTGCTCTTGGGTTCAAAACTCCAGAAGAGATATTCACAGTAAAGAAGCCTGAGGTAAGTCACCTCAAGATATTTTTTTGTCCAGTATATATCCATATACCAAAAGAGAAAAGAACCAAATTAGACCCTGCTAGAAAGAAGGGGATATTTGTTGGATATTGTGAAGTATCCAAAGCATTTAGAATCTACATTCCTGGATTCTGCCAATTAGAAATCAGTCAAGATGTGACATTTGATGAAGAGACAGCTCTCAAGAGATCCAGGAAGTGCCAACTTGAAGAAGTATATGAAGAAGAAACACCGCCCAGAAGTAAAGAAACTACGTGTCTCCCTGAAGATGAGGCTCCTGAAGATCATGACATGGTAGAACCACAAGAACCTCCCATGATGGAGATTTCAAGAAAAAGAAAGCCTGCTTGGACAAGAGAAATTTTACGAGAGGCGGAAAGATATGGAGCTCCTGAAGGCTCTACAAGGGAAAGAAAGAAACCTAATACTTTTTCCAACTATGTAGCCTTGATGTGTGACCTGGTAGAACAAGAACCTACAAACTATGAAGAAGCAGTATAGAAGAAAGAATGGGTAGAAGCAACGACTGAAGAATACCAGTCAATTATGAATAATGATGTATGGGATATAGTTCTCAATCCAGAAGGAAAAAGTATAGTATCCTCCAAATGGATATTCAAAATCAAGCATGCAGCTGAAGGAAGTATCGAGAAGTATAAAGTGAGATTTGTGGCCAGAGGTTTCTCTCAGAAAGAGGGAATTGATTATGAAGAGACATTTGCTCCTGTAGCATGATATACTTCGATTAGAAATATCATGGCTCTTGCATCCATAATGAAGTGGGACTTACACCAGATGGATGTGAAAACAACTTTTCTGAATGGTGTTATCGAAGAAGAAGTTTACATAGAGCAGCCTCAAGGATTTGAAGTTGAATATAGACGTACTCATGTATGCAAGTTGAAGAAGGCCCTGTATGGTCTTAAACAAGCTCCTAGATCTTGGTATGAGAGGATAGATAGTTTCTTGGCAAGCATAGGACTTATCAAGAGTAAGGCTGATCCTAACCTTTACCTCAAGGTTATAGAAGATGAACCTATCATCCTACTACTATATGTGGATGATTTATTCTTGACAGGAAATGAGAAATAGATTATGAAAAACAAGAAGAGACTAGCAGAATAATTTGAGATGAAAGACCTTGAGTTAACGCACTATTTCCTAGGTTTGGAAGATGGCATAGTTCAGAAGGAATCTTTCTCAATCAAGGAAAGTATGCAGTAGAGATATTGAAAAGATTCAACATCTTGAATTGCAAAGCCTTGACCACTCCCATGGATTCCAACCTGAAGTTGTTAACTGACGTCTCATCAAAGTTAGTGGATGTTACCCTTTACAGATAGATCATTGGGTCATTGATGTATTTGACAAATACCAGGCCAGACATTTGTTTTGCTGTGAACACCTTAAGTCAATATCTAATTCAACCTAGACAGGTTCACTTGGTAGCTGCAAAACATGTGATGAGATATTTGAAAGGAACTATAGACTTTGGTCTATTTTATGATAATAGTCATGAGTATAGATTGCATGGCTATACAGATGCAGATTGGGCCGGAAGTATCTCAGATAGAAAAAGCACTTCAAGTGGATGTTACAGTTTGGGATCTGCTATGATCTCATGGTTTAGAAGAAAGCAATCCAGTGTTGCATTAAGTACAGCCGAAGTAAAATATATAGCAGCTTGCTCTGCTAGTTGTGAAGCCATATGGCTTCGGAAGCTACTATCAGGATTATTCAACCTAGATATGGACACTACTGTGATTCTATGTGATAACCGAAGTTGCATAAAGATGACAAAGAACCATGTGTTTCATGACAGATCAAAGCACATAGAAATCATATATTTCTACATTCGAGATATGATGCAGAAGGGAGCTATAAAGCTTCAGTACATGAGTACTAATGAACAAGTTGCTGATATATTGACAAAGCCTCTGTCCCGAGTAAAGTTTGAACACTTTCGAGAAAAGCTTGGTGTGGTTCAAAAGGATCTTCCTCGAAAGGGGGAGTAGTGATGCTGCAATGGGATTGTATCATCCCTGGCCACTTGCCCTAAAGTGATCCAGAGACCTCGGTCTTCGAGAATAAAGCAAGATTGTATCATCCTTGGGATCTTGCCCTAAAGAGATCCGGAGACCTCGGTCTTTGAGAATGAAGAGGGATTGTATCATCCTGCGACATCTGTCCATAATAGGTCCGGTGACCTCGGTCCTCAAGAATGTGGTAGGATTGCATCATCCTTGGACATCGTCCTAAAGTGATAGGGAGTGATTATCCCATAATTGTATCAGGTGACTTCGGTCGTCGAGAATGTGGTAGGATTGCATCATCCTTAGACATCGTCCTAAAGTGATAGGGAGTGATTATCTCGTAATTGTATCCGGTGACTTCGGTCGTCGAGAATGTGGTAGGATTGCATCATCCTTGGACTCCAGTCCTAAAGTGTTAGGGAGTGATTATCTTGTAATTGTATCTGGTGACTTCGGTCGTCGAGAATTTGGTAGGATTGCATCATCCTTGGAGTCAAGTCCTAAAGTGATAGGGAGTGATTATCCCGTAATTGTATCCAGTGACTTCGGTTGTCGGGAATGTGGTGGGATTGTATCATCCCTGGAATTTAAGTCCAAAAATGATCCAAATACTTTTTTGTCTTTGAGTTGTGGTTTGCAGGTTGTTACTGATGATGATGATGACATACTGATTGACAGATCAGAATATGATGATGATGATGTTGCTGATCAAACAGTCAAAGTGCTGAAGATGTTACTGATTGAAAGGTCAAAATGCTAAAGATGTTGTTGCTGATCGAACAATCAAAGTGCTGAAGATGTTGCTGATAGAAAGGTCCAAGTGCTGAAGATGTCGTTGCTAATTGAAAGATCAAAATGCTGAAGATGTTGCTGATCAAAGACTGAAGATGATTTTTATGATGAAGACTGAACATTGAAGATGAAGACTACATGATGTTGAAAATCTTCCAATGATTTATAGATGTGTTACTTTGCTAATGTTGATGATGTCCCCTATCTCTACTCTTGTTGTTGTTGATGTAGAATACCCTTCTCGTTAAGGGGGAGCGTTGAAATATTGTAAGTTCAAAGAATATTCTTTATGTATCTTTTGTGGTCCCCGATGGTCCAACCGGGAGAACCACTTGTATTACATTGTACCCCGATGCTCCTAATCAGAAGAACTAATAAGAGTCATGAGGTAGTCCCCTCAAATTGTAAAGGTGGGTCATCAGTACCCCAGTGTGGTTACTTGAGCCTACATGTGTAACTCGAGCCTACATGAGTTAACTTAAGCCGACATGTTAATTGAGTAAACTTTAAGTGAACGGATGAATATAAATAGAGGTGTAGTGCTCCTCACTTGAGATATACACACTCACTTGGAATAGCGCACTTGTGGAAGAGAGAAGTTGCTGGAGAAGGAGGAGAATCAGGTTTTTGATCTCCTTGTTGGTTTTACCTTTTTCCCTTTTTGGGGCATCTATATTGAGGAAGCTTTTGCTGGGTTTTTCCCTTTAGGGTTTTCCCAGGATAAATCTGTGTTGTTCTTGTGATACTGTTTCTTTCAGTGATCCTGTTTTATATGCTTTTATTATGAAAAATGAAATGATATACTAATTTCTTAGCTAAGCATATGAAAAATTTAACATCTCATTCCTTCTTCTCCATTCCCCCATAGTCTCATTTTGACGGAACACTTGTTGGAGTGGTGTTTGCACTTTGTTGAGTCTAGTTGATGCCCAATATTAGGTATATTATCTATGGATTTGTACTCATATGTACATATGTTATTTAACTCGAAATATAAAAAACCTATGTCTGAAAATATTGCATTAACATGCTAGAAATGATATATGGAAATTTCAAAGCTCATGCCTCTCTACCTTCCATTGATACTCATGACATTACAGAGTTAGTTCATTTGTCTGATATTCAGAGGGCTCTCCCATAGGATGTGATTGACAGATATGAGGATTTCTAGCCCCAAGAAGTGATACTTCAAGCAAAGCTTTAAAACTTGGTTTATTGCTCAATTTGCAGTATTCCATGTGATGTGGACAAATGTGTAGAAATATTTGAGTTTCCAAACACTAAATGCTTGAAGGCTTCATGTATCCAATGAAAGAATCCAAGTCACATACCTTTCCTATGTGAAGAGATTGAGAATAAATCTGAGATTGCTACTCGTAGAATAGTTGAAGAGAGGATGACAGAAGCTGTGGTAAGAAAATGCAAAACTTGCAAGCTCGAGATAGTAAAATTGGATGGATACAACAAGATCACATGAAAAAGGTGTAGAATAACAACATGTTACCTTTGTCGAGATACACGGGGACTTCAGTTAGTGAACCTCTCACATAGCACGTGCGATCGTGGGATATTAAAGAATACCCTTAATTTCGAGAGATATTGACCGAAACTCTTTTTGTTTAAACCCCCTCCTAATACTTAAAACCTCCTCCCCACCCCTTTTTATACCTCAATCCTTATAAACCACCCTACCCACCCCCACCTTAAACCCCTCATCCCCCAAATACATGCAATATATTGGTTCAATTTTTAATAATTTTAAAACCCACAATATGAACTAACGTGATAGGATATTGGTCAACAAGTGAAGCCCCCGTGTCGAGATATCATTTCACCTAGCTATGATCATTTTTGTGATCATTATTATTATTATTCATGACAACTGGGGATGCTCAAGATCTAATAAAAAGTGTAGTTTGTGGGAGACTGAGGTCGAAGATAATGTAGCTTTGGACACTAGGGAGGAAGAATTAAAAGAATTTAGAGACAAGGAACTCAACTTGCTTAATCATGAAGCATTAAAATAATTGGGATACAAGGAACTCAACTTGCTTGATCAGCAAATTGGACCTCCTCTATTAAACGAAACAGTACAACCGTCCAACTGTAATCGGCTTCCGCCATTAGTCCAACTTGAATTTGTAGACACGTACTTCCAGAACCTGTACAGAGAATTAGTCGATCAAGATATTTTCATAGATGAACAGGAAGAGGATTATAAACATATCGATGTCAAACAACTTGCAAACATAGTTTTATAGATTGCAAACATGGGTTTACAACCATCTCGAAAAGATGAATTGCGCGAGGAGCAGTACATGCAGCAAGCACAACAAGTAATTATGCAACAAATACAACAACTAATTACTGATCATCTTGCAATTAATATGCGACCTCTAGCACAAGCACCACTTGATAAGGATCAATTCCAGGCTAACGAAAATGATGGTTCCCAAGAACACACCGATAATTAAAGTAAATGATTTTCTTTCAAGTAATTTGATCTGTTAGCATATTGATTTTCATCATGTTTTACAGGATGTTGCATTGCATTTTCTTAATAGTATCTTATTTGCATAATTTGTTGATTATTAATTTAGATGGAACTATTTGGTTTGGTTTAATTTAATTTTTTAATTAAGATAAAAATCATATTAAGTTAAATTTTAATAGGATATATTAATGTGACACAAAATTTTAAAATGTAAGAAAATACAAGTAAGGAAACAAATCAATGTGGGGAACAGTTTATCAATTGATTGAAATATTAATATTCATTAAAAGTGTTAATATATCTAAAGTCTGCACAAATGTAACTTAACTACGATTCTTTTACATAATAATTAATTAATTAATATTTAAACACACAAACAAACAAACAAACAAACATATATATATATATATATATATATATAAAAGCACACTCAAGCAAATGATCGGCTTCCTTTAACATTATGATATGCTTCCGTTATTATGATCTCCTTTATTATGATTGGCTTCTTTTTAATATTATGATCAACTTCATTTTAACATTATGATCTGTTTATTTTAATATTGTGATCAACTTCTTTTTAACATTTAATATTATGATCAACTTTTTTTTAACATTATTAGTCCATGCCTTCGGGCTAGTTTGTAGGGACTCTTGTAATTGGTTTGCTAGCTCATAGGGACTCTTGTAATTGGTTTGTTGTTTTTTTCATTGAAAGACACAAAAATCAAAGTTTTCAAGCCTAAGTTTGCACAAGAGAAAAATGCATAGTTTTACCTAATCAATGGTACTTGGTACTAGCAAAACTATTTTTTCCAGCAATCAAAAAATTAACAAATTTGATGTCTTATTTGGCCTCATTTCTAGGTGATGTCTTATTTTGCCTCTTGTCTAGGAGGACATAATTTTATTAGCCTTATATCCTAAGCTTTTTGTGTTTTATTTGTTTGAATTGAATTCAAATGAATTAATGCTATGGTCTCTTAGTATTAGTTTAGAACATTTGATGTTATGAAATGGTTTTCCATTAACACCTTCCCACATTACAACCCTCACACATCCACCAGCCCACCGCCTTACAACATACCCTAATGTAGATAGAGCAATATTGATGCATGCAAGCTAAAGTTTCCGTTCGGGAGGAAAAAGTAGGTGTATTATCTCAGGAAGAGAAGCTAGTTTTAGCCCCATCTATCTTCTTCACATAGGAAGAAGCAACGTAATCATAGGTTCATATTATTCTTGTTCAATTTTGATGGCAACACGGATCTCCTTGTGGCTCTATGAATATTGCTCAAGCTTCAGAAGCAGATGCAATAAAATGAATGAATTTTTTACTGCTAATTGACAATTTATTTCATTATTAAGTAAATTTTAGGAAATAAGAATCTACACAATCATTTGAATAACTGCACTTAAATTTACATATATTCTCTAGAGTTCTTATCACATTGATATTTTTGTCCATGTTTGCTGTGCATAAAATATTTTCTACCCATTCTACATGTGATCTCTTGAGACGTGATCTAAATCTCGACCACCCAAACACAGGTCATGTTGTCAAACCTATAAAGCATTAAGGCATGTGTGCAAGGTATCTCTAAAATACCTTTGATTTTGCAGCAACAAATAAATTAAATATTTCATTAGAATGAACAAATTAATTGACGGAATCAATGTATACTTGTAATTAGTTTACCTCAAATATTTTTGGAAGTCCACATAGCCTCCTTGCTAGTCTGAGAAGATTTGAATCAAAATTTCACATTATGTGGAGAACAAATGACAAGCTGACCTAAGCATTTTTCCATTACTGGGAATGAGAAAATAAATATAAAGTAAATGGTTGATTTATTGTTCCTTTCTCTATCATTTCTCAACTACATGACCTCCAGATGAAAGTCAATGGTGTCTTGCAGGCCTCAGAGGTTGATACAAGCTGACACTATTATTCATGTATATTCATTTCTCTTCACATCTCTCTTTTCAACATTCAAATCCATGCTCATGTTGAAGCACTCCTACAATTGTTGCAAAGACAAATTTTGAAGATTTTTTTGTGTTCATATCCAGAAGTGTGG
The DNA here is from genome assembly GCA_001517045.1 of Pseudotsuga menziesii. Taxonomy (NCBI): domain Eukaryota; kingdom Viridiplantae; phylum Streptophyta; class Pinopsida; order Pinales; family Pinaceae; genus Pseudotsuga; species Pseudotsuga menziesii. Next base: position 165,107 of record LPNX010846668.1, read on the forward strand.
TACAGCCTCATCCTCCTACCTCTCAGGCATCTAGTAGGAGGGTGATGAGTAGTACTTATAAATACCAAAGTCATTAGAGGGTGGGGCACCTATCGAAAATAATTTGTTAGTGCAAACAAGTGGCCTTCTACAACACTTTGATTGCATGTAGGTGTTGTTCCCAGGTGAATAGACAATTTGAGTGTCTTTGTGCAAGGGAATGTGTGTCAAAGTGCATGGAAGTGTTGTGGAAACAATAAAATTGGATTATTGGCATAGCATCAGATGATTGATGTGCCAATGAGAATGAATAATTAAATAAAAACCCATGTTCTACACCTCAAACTATTCACTAACAAGAACACGTATTGAGAAGTCATCTCGTGAGTACAACCACCCAAGTGCCATAAGTTTATTGATACCATGAACATTATCCAGGTATTCAATCCTCTGGTGATCAATACCAACACTAGTATCAGTGGGGAATCATCTACCAAGATAGCTAGATATAAATATTAGGTGCACTTAATGTTTTTTTTATGCTAGAATTTTTATGTAGGTGGAAAAACTACGGTAGCACAAATTTCAAACAATACCTAGAGTACATGCATGTGTTGTAGGACATGTGGTCCTTCTTCATAGTAAGTACATGTCATGTTTCATGATAGTGGTAGTGGAAAACAAAAACATTACTTAAATATAATATTTATAACCTAGGAAAGAGGCCAAATAAGGATTCCCTTCTATCAATTGGCCATTAATGATTTTTGCATAAAATATTTAGCTTAAAACAGCTTGGTAATTGTGACAAAGCACTCTTCCAAGAGTAAGGACATTTTTACTTAGTCACAGTCAGAAATTCCTAGCGTAGATCATAATAATTTTGAGAATTGCATTGACACATGTCCATACATGTAATCTATTTGGAAGAAACAATGGCCTATACATCCTGCAAAATCTCCGACCATTAAGCATACATTTTGGAAGAATTCCATGATATAGCCTGCAGGTAAAGCCACATCAATCCTACCTAAACCTGGACTCACTTTAATTCATCCATGAGCATCTCATTTTCATGATGAGTTCCTTCCTACAAGGATTATGAGACAACATATGTTATCATGTCTCTAGTTGTGCTACTATGCTCCCAAGATGGTAATTTGGTTCCTATGTGGTGTCTCTGGTTTTTAGAATTGGGAACATATCCTCTAACTACTGAGAAGAATCTTTATGTATCATTTGTTGCACCTCTATATGGGAATGTGAATGATCAAATATATTTTGTACCATTTTTGGCAAATCGAATTTACAAAGTATCTTATTATGCTCTATGTTGCTATGACTTATGAATTAATTCTTGGTCCATTACACATGACGATTTACTGCTATATCCCTAGAATATTTGCTTACTGAAGTGGATATCAAATTTATTTTAACGGGTTGTTTGGACGAACTCACTGTATGGACTATATTTATAGGTTTTGAAGTTGAAACGACTCTCGCTTTCCCTTAGTAGTTGGAAGAGGAATGAATTAGCACTTTCCTTCTCACTTGCCTTACTCTTACTCATGTATGATTTCATAATGAATTTGTTGTTTTCATTATTCAAAATATTATTTAGATGGATTTGATGAAATGGATCGTTTTGGATCAATAAAGTGGAATTTATTCTATATTAACTATAGTAACAAAAAAAAAAGTGATGGTTGACCTACTTGGTCTAGTTCTTCTGGTGGTCCTAATGTCATTGGTAATATTGCTCATTCAAATACTTATTGAAATGTTTCAATTGGTGCTGCTAGGAATGCTTTAGCTAGGAATGGTGATCCTTCAACTGCTCTTGGGACTCCATGCTAATTGTTGCTCGGGATCCTTGTGCTTCCAAGAATGAGGCCTCTAGGAATTATGTTGATGGAAATTATGTTTGTTCAACTAATTCTAGAAATTCCCATGTTCTACTTTCTGTTTCAACCAATCTTATGCTATAAATGTTTTGAGTTCAAATGAAGCCGAGAATTACGCTTGGAATGTTGGTGTTGTTTCTTGTGTTGACAATCCTTATGTTGCTCTGCGAACTGTTTAGCTAATATGTAACAATGATAGAACAAGAAAAATTGGAAGCAAAGGATGAAGGAGATTCTAGAGGATGATGGCATGGACTTGATGCCTTGTAACCCTCCTTGTTAATATAAGAACCAATGAAAATTTAGGTTGCCATCTTTCTTTGTTAAATTTTTAGAAAATATGAAGATACTTGAAGTTTAAAACTTTTGATAAGAAAATTCAGTGCATGTAGATATCATGAACAATTCAAACACAAATATTGAATCCATAAGACACATGATGTACCCTGGGAAAATTCTCCACAATCTAGAGGATGAAAAACCCAACAAACAATATTTGAGTATGATAGATAATGGCACATAATGATTTTACAACACTTTAAATATTGATTGATAAGAAATATCTAAGCAACACTAAAGAATAGAGATCATACAAAATGTTGCCATAGAATTTCCAAGTGCATATCACTATAATAACAAGCTTATTGAGTGATACAATGAAGGTAGCTAATGGTTTCATGCCTTTTGGACATTGTGAACACTATACACACTGTGTGCACAGTTCCCACCTTACCTATTGCACATTTCTTGACTTGGTTCCAAGTTGTCGTCTGAGAATTACCTCCCACAATGAAGATATTCACCCTCCATTAATTTAATGGTGATATCTGCCTCTAATTGATTCAACTAAAGTGAACTAAAATGGAACTAAATCTAACTTAACTCGACTCAAGAGAATTGAATGTAATTGAACTGAATTGAACAGAACTAGATGTAACTGAACAACTTATTGCTTGACCATTAGTTAGGAGTTTAATTAGATGTCTTTAGTGCTTCATGATTATTCAAAGTCTAGAGTAGGATGAAGACTAGATCAAGGCCATAGGAAAAACAAAACAATGCAAACCAAGGGGGGTGTCAGACTTATACCAATCTCTTTAAGATATTAGAGAAGAATGGGGATGAAGAGGAGAAGGGGGGAAAAACAAAATACCTGGAATGAACAAAGGAAAAATAAACTATCAAGGAAGGCAAGGAGAGGGATCTAGAGGAATAGATAGAGGACATGGAGGAGGATGGAGCTGAGGACATGGAATTGCGGGAGCTAGATATGGACGAAATTGAGAAGGAATGTGAGAATAAGTGGAAGGGATATGAATCCAAAAGGAAACTGGAACTCCTCCAAGAAGAGATCATAAGGATGAGGGTTTGAAAACAACTCATGATAGTGATGGATCCTAAAAGGGGAGAAAAAGGAAGAAACCAACAGATGATATAAAATGAGGAAGAAAGACAAACAAAGAGAGGATCGTAGAGTTAGGGTTGAAACTCATAGAGCCAGGCCAATACCCAATGATAGTAGTGTATTTATTTCAAGTGAATAGAGTAAACCAATGAAGATAATATCATGGAACATAAGGGGATCCAACCATCTAAGAAAAATAAAAAAAATGGAAAGGAAGATAAAAAAAGGAGAAACTAGATATCCTCTCCCTACAAGAGACAAAGTGTAAATTGAAAACCCTTGACAAGTTAGGAAAAACGATTTGAAAAGGATGTAATGCTGACACAGTGGATCCCAAGGGGATGGCAGGAGGAATGGTGATCCTATGGAACCCTGAATCAATATGTTTAATGGATTGGAGGATCAATTGTCTCACACTATCAGCGAGTTGCATTATTCTAGAAATAGGGGTAAGGGGATCCCTAACAAACATGTATCACCCGAGTGTGTTCTCCCAGAAACTAGATTTTCTAGAGTTCTTGAGGTGGATAAAAGGTCAAATAGGTGATAGTATATGGATAACTGGTAGGGGTTTCAATATGATAATGCCACTGGGATAAAATAAGGGAGGAAGTAGGATAATGGATAGATTCGAGGAAGCTTTTAGATACTTTGTGGAACAAAGTCAATTGGTTGATATGGATACTGGAAACAGATGGTATATGTCGAATACCTGATGAGGAGTAGTGCACCATGTGTCATATAGAATAAACAAATTCCTTGTATAAGAGGAAATAGCCAGAGGAATAGGATAAATATTGTCTAGTGTCCTCCCTGCGATAGGATCAGACCATTAACCTATATGCCTACAGTGGGATTGGTGTGACCACCCAATTAGAAAACCATTTAGATTTGAGTAATTCTTGCTTGAACATAAATAATTTGACGCCTTGGTATGGAAATGGTGGCAGAAATCCCCCCCCCCCCCCATGGGGACATGGATGTATCAATTCCAATAAAAGATAAAGGATCTGAAAGAGAGGATCCAGCCAAGGAATAAAGAATCCTTTCTACACATATTCCATGAAAAGAAAAGGATGATTGAAATATTGTAGGAAATACAAATAAAAGGTATGGTGGAAGTGTATGGATAAGAACTTAGACAACACGAGAAATAACTTCTCCCTTAGCTCAAATCTCGGGAGAGAGAAGATGATATTTTCTAGTCAAGAAACCAATGGCTTCAGGAAGGAGAGTGGAACACCAAATTCTCCCATAACACGATGATCAACAACCGTGAATGATCCAAGATTCACAAATTAAGGAAAACTGGTCGAGACGGGTAGAAAAAAAGGGGGGGGGGATAGAATACAAAATAGTTTATCACTTCAAGGGAATCATGACTGAAGATCAAGTTGATAGACAACAAGATATTGAAAAAATCACCAAACTAATTCGAAAGGTAGTCACCCACAATTAAAACAAGATGTTGTTAAATCCCATCGACCTTTAGGAAGCGGAGGAGGCTATTAATCTAATGGTACTTAGGAAAGCACCAGATCCATATGGCTTCATGTACAACTTCTTCCACCACTTCTGAGATATGATAAAACATGAAAGCTCAGGGAATATTGAAATATTATAATTCAACTCTCCAGATCCTCATACCCAAGTTGGAAGGAGTTGACACCCTGAGAAAGTTTAGACCCATTTCCCTGTTCCATGTGATTTATAAAATTATCTCAAAAGTGATAGCCAATAGACTAAATCTAATTATCTGAATCCTGACAAGTCTTGAACAGTCATGGTTTGTCAAAGGAAGATAGATCCTAAATGCTATCATCTTGCTATAGGAAGCCATTCACTCGCTGAAGACCACCAAAAAACCAGGCATGTTAGTAAAATTGGACATAACCAAATATTATGAAAAGTTAAGCTTGCAATACATGAGAGGTATGTTAGGGGATTTCAGTTTCTGAAGAGAATGGATTGAGTGGACCATGAACATGGTTACTTACCCATTATACTAAATCCTGTTGAATGGTTATCCCACTATAATTATGAACCCGACGAGGGGAATACGACAGGGGGACCCCCTCTCTTCATTCCTCTTCATATTATGGAAAAAGGGATCAAGAGGTTAATACAAGAACAATATTCTAGAAGAGAGATAAGGAGGTTAAATATCCATGAGGGAATCGACAAAGAAACTAAGTATCATAATGTTAATGGGGCACCTTTAAATCCATGAAGCACGAGCCTTTAAGAGAAGTATGAAATTTTTTTCTAAGGCATCTCGGCTCTAGGTCAATCAAGAAAAACCACATGTTTTCGTTTTCAACACCCTGAAGGTGACCCAAAGGAACATATTGTGGATCCTGGGATATGATAAAGGTTTATTCATGTTAAAATACCTAGGATCTCTTCTTACATAATAGATCATTTGGAAGGTCTCATAGCGGGATATGATGGATACGATGAGGAGGAAGCTCATGGGTTGGAATGTGAGACCTCTAAACCTACCAAGTCGCTTGATCTTAATAAAAAAATTCCTACAGGAGGTGTTGATATAGCTCTTCTCAGTTCTATAAGCCCTGAAGGTAGTCATTAAGGAAATTCACAGTATTCAAAGAATATTCCATTGGGGGGGCACAGGAAAGCCAAATTATCCCTGGTAGGGTGGGATAAAAAATTTCAGGATAAGCATAAGGGGGTTCTAGGAATTAGGGACCCAAAGGTGGTGAGTGGGATTCAAGGAGAAAATATATTGTCAAGATGGTGTAAGAAAAATTCAAAACTGTGGGCCAAATTATGGCATGTGAAATACGATCGAGATAAGTTAACCTGCGACTTGGTCAGATTTAATTAAGAGAAGGTTGGGTCACACATATGGATGAAGGTTGAAAGTAATAAGACATTGGTGCAAGACCATAGCTTTTGGGAAATTCAAGATGGATGGGTAGCAAACTTCTAGGATGAATCATGGAATTAATGTCCAGAATTAGGGGAAGATTCAAGATGGCAAGCCATAAGAGAAGGAAAAACCAAGGTATAGCATTATTGGGTGGAAAAAAACTTAGGTTATAATAGGAAATGGCAAGACTAGGATTGGTGGGAAAGAATAACAATCAATTAAGAAACTCCATACCTCATGGACATTCTCAGGGAAATATATATCCATATGTAGGTAGGGGTAGACATTCTAATATGGGGTTACCTGTCAAAAGGAGTTTTTAGCATCAAGGAATCTTATGACATCAAGAAAACAGGAGGGAAAGAGAGGTAGGAAATATGGAGGAAGTTATAGAATATGAACCCATGCCCAAAAATGACCACCTTCAGATGGTTTGTGTTAAATTGAAGGATTTTGATGGGGGATAATCTCAGGAATAGGGGCATACATGACCCCTCTCAAGGCCCATTATGCTTTAAGAAAGAAGAAAGAATGAACCACCTCATGGATGGTTTTTCGTTCTCCTCATACCTATGGGATAAATGAGTGATGATATTCTATGGATGTGAGAGAGTTAGGTGACAACCAAATATAACCCTCAAAGAATGGAACCTCAAAGCCTTTAAAAACCATATCTTGAGCATGCTATGGATTATGTTCCCTGGGATATTATTATGGGTTCTGTGGAAGGAAAGAAACAATTGCATTTGTAGGGACACGAATTTCAATGAAGAGGAAGTATGCAAGATGTTAGTCCATAACCTTCAGGAGATGATTCGGAGAAAGAAATGGGGACATAGGGATAAGGATCTCATAGAGGTTGAAGCTCGTACAACTGCAAGGTGGGGATCTGAGGAAGGAATGACCTTGATGGGTTGTGGAAAAAAAACCAGTATGTCAACCATCTAGCCCAAACTTCTGGTCTCCTCTGCAATCAGGATCTTTCAAGCTTAATTTTGAAGGTGTGTCAAGGGGAAACCCAAGAGCTGTAACACCTCGGTTTTGACCCTGTTTGCATTAAATTTACTTGATGTGTATATTGTAATTAATCATGGTGTGGAGCTAAATGAAAAAGACCCACCATTGATTTGGTGTTTATGTTTCGATGATTAAAAGCGATGCCGATGGTATTTTGTGTTAGCGGACACATTACGATTTTGGACATCATGTAAATATGCAACTTAATTAAAAACCCACAACCAAATATGTCAATGCAAAGAACAATGATATGGGGGCATGATTTACCAAGGATACGTGGGGGGGGGGATGTTTAACCTTGAACCATTTGGGGAAAACCCATCAAAATGTTCAACTACCCATTTCTTGTCTTTCTCCCCAATCATTTATTTCTTCCAGAATTTGGTTGAGGTAGTTATAGCATGGAATGGGAAGAGTAGGGGAAAGAATTCAAATTGGGAAGAGAACCCATTTTTTAGAAACATGTTTTTATCTCATGGGAAAGAAATCACCCAAAAATGTATACTCATTCCCTCGTGCATTCACATTTTCATCTTCCCTCATGTTTTGAGAGCTGCGGGATTTTTTTTGATAAATCCTCCATTCGCATCGATCTTTCACGCAGACGAATTTTCTTGTGTATTTATCCCTCATGTTTCAATTGTATTTCCTCATTATGCATGTTCGGGAAATCCATTTTGGTGATATGGAGTGAATGACCAGCAAAGAATTTTGTATCTTGCTATTTGCACATATTTTTCCTTAGTCTGAATTGGTTAGGAGTGGAATTGGGTTTGAACTAGCCTGATAAACCTAGTTAGAGAAGGAACCTCATAGATATATATAGGGGGTTGGTTTTATTCTCTGCACACCCTGAATAGCACTAGAAAGGGAAGGCATATCCTGAGGGACTGGCTACCAGAGAAGAGGATGCTTCCTGGTGTTGGCTATGCAGATGTTTTACAAGCTAGACCATATCTGGTGCAGGTGTCCACAGATATGTAGATGAGCTCACTAGATTATAAGTTATCATTTCCAACTCCTGTGTAACTTGATAAACCCAACAGTGGGATGGATTGGTTTTGTAACTTGATAAACCAATCTGTTAGCTTGGATGGTCCCTGATGTAAATGTTGGCTTGAATGTGAATAGTTTGTGAAACCGAACTTTTAGTTGGCTTGGTTGAATAGCCTGGGAAACCCAACAGTGAGATGGCTTGGTTGAGTAGCATGTGAAACCCAATTGTTTGGCTTGTTTTTCCTTGCAGCCTGATAAAACCAACTATGTTGGATTGGCTAAGTTTTGTTGTATCTTTGGCTATGTATGAGTCTTCTAATATTCCCTTATTCCTTATGGCAATCATGCCTAGCTCGGGGGTGGCAGTGCTATTGAGATATTAATGAGCGCACTAGCCTATGGTTGGGTGGAACGTTGTAGCGACATAGATGGTTGCGGGACAAGATCTTTTCAAGATAAGTATCTCTATGTTAATCTCTGCAATTGTAATTGCTTGATAAATACGATGGACATGTTTAATGTGTGGAATTGATGAATTGTTCTATTGTATAATTAATTGCAATGGTAGGCTTTTGGGTATGTTTCCTTCAATGCATTTTCAATTAAGTTGCAGGGCTTAGATTTTTGAAGTGGTGATCGCCAAATTTGTTCAAGGCTTCAACTAATAGGTCAAATTCTCAACAGAAATCTCCTTCCACAATGGTCCATTCCATAGGCGAGATGCACAATGCAGTAATGTCTTTCTGCCAAATTATTTTTTCAGAGATCTCTTTCTGTAATTCTCCTTTCCACAACTTGTGGGATACAAGATGCGGAAATTCCCTTTCTTAAATTTTGTAGGTTTTCCTTCTGCAATTTTGTAAGTTTTCCTTCAGCAACTTTCCTTTCTGCAATGATCTATTTCACATGTGGGATGTGGGTTCACAATTTCCATATTCCCCGATTCCACAAAATAAAGATTTTTGCATCGTTGATTTTGTAGGTTGATTCTCTGCCATTGATTTTGCAAGTTGATTCTCAACTGTTAATCTAATCCTAGATGCAGAACAGGTTCTGATCGTCGTTTTCTTTTGTTCTCTCTCTCTCTCTAGCGGAAGGAAGGGGACATGACAATGGGATATCAAAGCATGAATGTTGAAGAGGCTTTTCACAGTCATTCCCGGTGATTCAAAGACGAACAAAGGTTCTTTAAGAAATTTTTAATTCTGCACGATAATCGAGGCACGGGGACGTGACAGAGTGGTATTAGAGTTGCGGGTTACAGCATTGGTCCTGGATGGGCTAGAATGAGCAGTTAAAATAGACAAGAGTACCCTATGATACCAACATTGTAGTACACTACATAGTGGTATCAGAGCTGTAGGTTGCAGCATTGGGCCTGGATGGGCCAAAATGAGCAGTTAAAAGAGATAAGTGTACCCTCTAATACCAACATTGTAGTACACTACAGTGAGGTATCAGAGCTGCGGGTTGTAGAGTTGGAACTAAAGGGGAAAAGTTGAACAATTAACAGAGCTATTGGTTATAGAATTGGGCCTATATGGGCTAGGTGACACTAAGTAAATGGTTTTTAATTTTTAATTTCTATGTAGCTAACAAATGGTGTTTGATAACACATTTTGCAGAGTCATAGTGCATATTGGAAAAGTGGGTTGTTTGGATTAGGAATTAGAACCTACGACATGAATGATGCACATGATCCTTATGATCACAAGGAGGATTCTATGGGGGAAAATTCTTGAGTGGGGAATGCTGAGACAGAGTCTAATGGGACGAGGTTTCAAGATACACCCCCATATTTTCCACCCACTATGAGAATCCTAAGGTTGGAGATGCAAAGTTACAAAGAATATAATTGGTTAAGGATCAGGAGGAGTAGAATTAGTTGAATGTAGCCATGTTGCAAAGTTTGTTATAAATTCATAGGTGGATGAACTATGGGAACCAGACAATAAGATGAGAAGGGAGTAAGAGCACTTCCAGAAGAAGGAAGAGATCTCCTAGTGGCTCATCTGACTCTGAAGGATCTAGTAGCAATTCAAGTTCTTCTTCTCATAGGTGTGAGAGGAAGAGGCATTACCAAAACCATTCACATGATGAGTTTAAGAAAGAAAGGATGCCTACCTTCAAGGGTGAGATAAAGAATGGTCAACAAGCTAAAGGTTGGCTTCTTAGGATGAAAAAAGAATTTCAAGTACAAGACTGTTCAGGAAATATAAAGGATAGGGTAGCCATATTCAATTTGAATGGAAGAGAATCCATATGGTGGGAGCACTTCAAGCAAGTGAAAAATATTAATGAAAGGAAGATTGTTTAGAAACAGTTCTAGAAGCATTTCAAGTAGAAGTACCTCTCTTACAGGTACTATGATGATAAGATCAAAGAGTTCCATGAAATGAGATTTGGACATCAGACCATGGAAGAGTATGCAAACAAGTTCTTGGAGCTGTTGAGGTATGTTAGGTACATCAAAGATGAGAAGGTGAAAATAAAATGTTTCTTGAGTGGATTTCCTTAGTCTTACAAAGACAAAATTGAGTTTTATGTACCTAGAACTTTGGAAGAAGCAATTAGGAAAGCTAAGTATTTCTATGAGGAAACCAAAGGAAAACCTAATTATCATAGGACATGGAAGGACAAGAAGAATGAGAAGTATGAGCACAGGAAGAAAGGTTTCAAACCTTCTAACTTCAGGAATCAGTAGAATCAATCATCCCAAGTTGAGAAGAAGCCAACTACAGTGGTGGGAGAAAATCTTAGAGAACCACTCCAATGTTGGAAATGTGGAAGACCCCACATGCACAGGATTTGTTTGCTTGAGACTGAGAATGAAAGACTAGCTTGCAACATTCAAGAGGTAGAAATAGTGTGTCAAGTAGCAAGGGTTGTCCCCAAGATTTTATGTGGCACTGGAGGATTGCCAGGCGGATCACCAGTCAACTGCATTTGAAGTTGCAAGTAAGATTGTTGGGCAAACTATTTCTATTTTGATTGAACCTATTTCTACTCTCACTTACATTACTCCTAGAGTAGTGGATATTTGTGATTTTAATAAAGTAAAGCGTAGAAAATCGTGGCTAGTTAAGCTAGCCACTAGAACTAAGAGAAAGGTTGGTGAAGTGGTAGAGAAATGTCCATTGGTGATGAATGGATTGGTCACTTGCATAGATTTGAATGTTCTACCACTTGGTTCCTGAGATGTTCTCTTTGGAATGGATTGGTTAGAAGCTCACAGGGTGAAGCTTGATTGTTATAATAATAACTTTGAATGCATGGATGAAGAAGGGAATCTAGTAGTTGTAAGAGGCATTCCAAAGGTGATTTCTATGAGGCAGATTTCAGCAATGCAATTGGAGAAACTTTACAGGAAAGGTTGCCGGTTGTATGCAACTCATATTGAGGAGGAAAAAGAGAATGAAACTCCTAGGATTGAGGACTTTCTTGTGTTGCAAGAATTCAGGGATGTCTTTCCTGATGAGATTCTAGGGCTTCCTCCAAAGTGAGACATTGATTTCACAATTAATCTTGTTCCAAGAGCAGTGCCAGTGTCCAAGACACCTTACAGAATGAGTACGCTAGAAATGCTAGAGCTAAAGATGCATTTGCAAGAGTTGTTGGAGAAGAGTTATATCAGGCCGAGTGTGTCTCCTTGGGGAGCACGAATTTTGTTCATGAAGAAGAAAGATGGTACACTCAGATTGTGTATTGATTACAGATAGCTGAATAAGTTTAGAGTGAAGAATAAATACCCTTTTCCTAGAATTGATGGACTCTTTGATCAAATCAAGGGAGAAAAGATATTTTCCAAGATTGACTTGAGGTCTGGTTACCATCAGGTGAGAATGAAGGATGAAGAAATTGATAAGACATCCTTCAAAAGAAGGTATGGACACTATGAGTTTGTAGTGGTACCATTTGGTCTTAGAAATGCACCAGCTACATTTATGTGCCTTATGAATAATGTTTTCAACAAGTATTTGTACAAGTCTATTCTTTTTTTCCTTGATGACATCCTTATTTATTCTAAGAATGAGGAAGAGCATGAAGAGCATCTAAGATTGACATTACAATTTCTCAGGGCGCATCAGTTGTATGCAAAGTTGAGCAAGTGTGAATTATATAGAGATAGAATTTAGTACTTGGGTCACATTGTCTCAAAAGAGGGTGTATATGTGGACCCTTACAAGAATGAATCTATTATGAATTGGCCTAATATAAGAAATGTGACAGATGTAATATCTTGTATGGGACTTGCAGGATACTATAGAAGATTCATATAGGGATTCTACGAGGTTGCACATGCCATCACTTATTTGCAAAGGAAGGGGATAAATTTTGAATGGACATCGAAGTGTGAAGAAATATTCTAGAGGTTGAAGAATATTTTGACAACTGAACTGGTCTTGAATGTTGTAGAACCAAATAAATATTTTGTTGTGTCTAATGATGCATGTAGTCAAGGACTTGGAGGAGTTATTATGCAAGACAACCATGTGATATGGTATGAGTCAATAAATATGAAGGAGCATGAGAAGAACTATGCCACTGATGATATGGAACTTGTAGATGTTTTAGAATCCATAACAGATCTAGTGTAGGTGCCCATAGCTCTGTAGATGAGCTCACTAGGTTAGCAGTCAACCTTTCCAACTCCTTTGCAGCCTAATAAACCTAGCAGTGAGATGGATTAGATGTGTAGCCTGATAAATGCATCTGTTGGATTGGTTGGTCTCTAATGTAAATGTTGGATTGATTGTGAACAGTCTATGAAACCCAACTATTAGTTGGCTTGGTTGAATAGCCTGTGAAATCCAATAGTGAGATGGCTTGGGTTAGTAGCATATGAAACCCATATGTTTGGCTTGTTTTTCCTTGTAGATTGATAAAGCCAACTATGTTGGCTTGGATGCGTTTTGTTGTATCCTTGGATATGTATGAATCTACTAATGTTCCCTTATTACTTGTGGAAATCATGCCCATCTCAGGGGTGGCAGTGCTCTTGAAATATTAATGAGTGCAATAGCCTATGGTTGGGTGGAACGTTGCAGTGACATAGCTGGTTGCAGGACGAGCTATTTTTAAGATACGTATCATTGTGTTAATCTCTACAATTGTAATTGCTTGATAAAATATGATGAATATGTTTATTGTGTGGAATTTATTAATTGTTCTTTTGTATATGTGCAATGGTAAGAATCTATGTATGTTTCTTTCAATGCATTTAGAATTAAGGTGCAGGGCTTATATTGTCGGATTAGTGATGGCCTGAATGGCCAAATATGTTCAAGACTTCAACTAATAGGTCCACTTCCCAACAAAAATATCCTTCTGTAATGGTCCATTCCATAGGAAGGATGCGAAATGCGAGAACGTCTTTCTGCCAAATTTTGTTTCCGCAATTTTCCTTTCCACAACTTGCAGGATGCAGGATGTGAAAACTCCCTTTGAGAAATTCTATTTTCCACAGTTTTCCTTCCGTAAATTTCCTTTCCACAAGGGTCTATTCTATTTGCGAGATGCGGGATTCATCATTTGAGATGCAGGATTTCCATATTCCCCAATTCTGCAAACTCGAGCTTTCCACACAGTTGATTTTGTGGCTTGATTCTCCATCATTTATTTTAAGGGTTGATTCTCAGTTGTTAATTTGCTCCCATATGCAAAACAGGTTATGACCATTGTTTTCTATCATGGTCTCTCTCTAGCGGACGGAAGGGGACATGATAGTGAGATATCAGACCATTAATGTTGAAGAGTGTTTTCACAACCATGCCCGATGATTCAAAGAACAAAGGTTCTTTAATAAATTTTTAATTTCTCATGATAATCAGGGTATGTGGATGTGACAAGAGCTACTTGATATGGTGGAGTTTGCAAGGTATCAACATAGGGTATTATGAATATATACTATGGTTCCATTAGGACTGATACTAACACCTATTTTGAGAAGGAAAGTCTTATATAGGTCCTCAAGATGGTTTCAAGAGAGGGTTGGTTCATGGTTACAATCGAAGGATGTTTCAAATCCATCATCTAGATGGCAAAAAAATATCCATGGGGAAGATGGCATAAAAAGTCACCACCAGTTGGCATCTTTTGAGCAGGATTGAAACTCTAAGAGGTATTATTGCCACATTCTCTACCCTTTCATTTGGCCATGTCAAGAGTGATTCCAATAAGTTATCTTACCTCATGGCCAATGCATGTGTGGAGGGAGGTCAAGACCTCAAAGAAGGAAAATTCAATGAATTTGCAGGAGAAGAGTGGGTGGACCAATTACGACACTTGGCATGCATGGATCATGCGGTGATGAGACAGATAAGGGAGAACAAACACATGATGCTTAGATGCAATAGCTTGCATCAAAGGGACATGATAGCTATGCCAATAAAATTAAAACAATAATAGAAATGATGGGGAAAGGTCTACCTAGTTTTTCCTAGGGTACGAAAAAATACGGTGACAGGTGAATGAAGAGATACGAGAAGGATATGATCTAGTCTACACACTAGATAAATAAGATCTCCATAATGCAAATATTTGAGATCAGTACACAAATCAACGGTTTAAATCATTGGACAGGAGGTGTAAGGTGATATCGGGTTATAGCAATTATGGGATTCCCTGATATATTTCAAATCAAAAGATGAGGCCTTTCCTACCAGACTTCCCACATCCCTATTAAGGTAACTGTTATTATTTCTAGTGAGAACTCTCTGAATATTCAAAGATCTTGGTATATTATCATAATGCAACCTAATCCTTATATACATATCCTCATAGTGGAAAATATGGCACCAAAGAGGCAAGGTAGTGCTATGGATGGTATGGTGTTGGGGTCTAGAGGTCATGGAGGGAAAGCGATTGTCGTAGGAAAAATGAGAGGAATAGGGGAAAGAGTCACCTTGACTCAATCCTAGGCTAGAACAACGTCCACATTCTTCTAGGAGTGTATCCCTTTGGTGGTGTGCGATGAGATTGAGGCTAATGTAAATGAGTTATGGGAGGAGGTTAAGACTATACCCATGGAGAAAATTCACTCAGAGGTGCAAGAATGTGTGATAGACCCAAGAGCCACTATGTGGAAATATTCTTCATATGATAGAATGATCATGGTGTACTGGGTCATGAAAAATATTATTGCTCATGTAGCCATGGATAGGTAGGGCAAGCGCCAGGGGGACTAGGTGCCTATCGTGGCTTGGAAGGAGCATTACCATGACAGTCGTCTAATGCACCGAAAGATTGATATAATGCCTACCAAGATGGGCTTGAAATTTTATGCCCCTAATATACATATGGATGAAGCAGGTCACAACAACATAGGAGGGAACTAAAGCATACAGGAGGAGAAGGATGCAGCTCTGAAGGAGTTGAAGGAAGCGGGGAAGGGAAATATCATAGAGCAGGGTAGTGCAGATGTCGAGGACTATGGAAAAGTTCTTATTGGAAGAAATACAGATAAATAGAGTACTTTTCAGTGTTTTTTGTTCCATCTCTTAGTGTTATTGGTTTGAAGTTAACATTAGTAGTTTAATCGAGTTAAAGAGAGGATATGTCCATTTTTTGAAGCCCCCCCCAAATGTATTCCTGAGATGTTTTGATGTTTTGTCTCTGTAAGTGCATACTAAACCTTGAATTTTGCAAGAGTGATATGTAACTGGTTGTTATTATTAATATATATAGTCCTTTTTCTTTACAATATGTGTGTGTGTGTGTATATATATATATACATAAAATATTATTTTATTATAAAATAAAATATGAATATTAAGTGAAAAGTAATTAAAAAACTATATGTGCACTCATAAAACCAATATAGATTGATCTTAAACTAAAGTAGATTGAAGCGCTGAGAGGGATCCAAATTCTTTATGTGTAATTTTTTTCCATCTTAAATTATTGCAAAAAATTTACATCTCCATATTTTTGTTCCCTCCCTTTCTTTATAGATTAGGGTTTAAGTTTATATAAGGACATGGAATTTTTAATGAGAGGATATGGTTTTTTTATTACTTTTTATTTTTTGTAACATTACGTTATGTTACCTTACATAGGTTGTAGAGAACCTCGCTATTTTGGGTACAATAAGAAAAATAAAACCAACATAGATCCATTTTAAACAAAAATCAAATTGGATCTTTCTTCTTGATAGATCCGTTAAGAAATAAGATTTAACATGGATCTATGTTATTGTACTAAGTAATGAGAAAATATATTTCGTACATGTACCTACAATACCGACACTTTACAAATTAATTAAATGATTTTTCATCAATAACATTGCAAAGTAAAGAAAAATCAATGTTCCCTTCTCAAAGTCTAATATAATCTAAATGTAAAGGTAATGACTTAAAAAAAAACCATGGTACCTTCACAAACTTTAATAACAATATAAGTGTGATTGTATTGTAAATTTTGATAACCTCTCTACACTCTCCATTTTGATCACAAGCTACATGATGTTGTATGTGTATTATAGTGGATTAATTAAAT
>LPNX010846668.1:197048-208980 GCA_001517045.1 Pseudotsuga menziesii
AAACATATTCCATGACAAGAAAAGGATGATTGAAATCTTGTAGGAAATACAAAGAAAAGGTATGGTGGAAGTGTATAGAGAATAACTTAGACAACATGAGAAATAACTTCTCCCTCAGCTAAAAATCTTGGGAGAGAGAAGAGGATATTTTCTAGTCAGGAAACCAATGGCTCCAGGAAGGAGAGTGGAACACCAAATTCTTCCATAACATGATGATCAACAACCGTGAACAATCCAAGATTTAAAAATTAAGGAAAACTGGTGGGGACAGGTAGAAACAAGGGGGGGGGGGGATAGAATACGAACTAGTTTATCACTTCAAGGGAATAATGATTGAAGATAAAGCTTATAGACAACAAGACATTGAAAAAATCACCAAACTCATTCCAAAGGTAGTCACCCATGATTACAACGAGGTGTTGTTAAATCCCATCGACCTTTAGGAAGTGGAGGAGGCTATTAATCAAATGGTACTTGGGAAAACACCAAATCCATATGGCTTCATGTACAACTTCATCAACCAATTCATAGATATGATAAAACATGAAATCTCAAGGAATCCTGAAATATTATAATTCAACTTTCCAGACCCTCATACCCAAGTTGGAAGGAGTTGACACCCTGAGAAAGTTTAGACCCATTTCCCTGTTGCATGTGATTTATAAAATTATCTCAAAAGTGATAGCCAATAGACTAAATACAATTATTCCAAGCCTGATAAGTCTTGAATACTCATGGTTTCTCGAAGGAATATAGATCCTAAATGCTATAATCTTGCTATAGGAAACCATTCACTCGTTGAAGACCACCAAAAAACCAGGCATGTTAGTAAAACTGGACATAACCAAAGATTATGACAAGTTAAGATTGCAATACATGAGAGGTATGTTAGGGGATTTCAGTTTCTGAAGAGAATGGATAGAGTGGACCATGAACATGGTTTCTTACCCATTATA
The DNA here is from genome assembly GCA_001517045.1 of Pseudotsuga menziesii. Lineage (NCBI taxonomy): Eukaryota > Viridiplantae > Streptophyta > Pinopsida > Pinales > Pinaceae > Pseudotsuga > Pseudotsuga menziesii. Next base: position 198,005 of record LPNX010846668.1, read on the forward strand.
CTAAATCCTGTTGAATGGTTATCCTACTGGAATTATGAACCCGACGAGGGGAATATGACAGGGGGACCCCCTCTCCTCATTCCTCTTAGTATTAATAGAAAAAGGGATCAAGAGGTTAATACAAGGACAATATTCTAGAAGAGAAGTAAGGGGGTTAAATATCCATGAGGGAATGGACAAAGAAACTCATCGGGGGTTTGTGGATGACATAATGTTAATGGGGCACCCTTCAATCCAAGAAGCACGAGCCTTCAAGAGAAGTATGCCATTTTTTTCCAAGGCATATTGGCTCTAGGTCAACCTAGAAAAACCACATGTTTTCATTTTCAACACCCCGAAGATGACCCAAAGGAACATATTGTGTATCCTGGGATACGCTAAAGGTTTTTTTGTGTTAAAATACCTAAGATCTCTTCTTACAGAGGAGACCATTAGGAAGGTCTCATAGTGGTATTTGATGGATACAATGAGGAAGAAACTCATGGGTTGGAATATCAGACCTCTAAACCTACCAAGTCACTTGGTCTTAGTAAAAAAATTCCTTCAGTAGATGTCGTTATAGCTCTTTTGAGTTCTATAATCTCTTAAGGCAGTCATTAAGGAAATCCGTAGTCTTCAAAGAATATTCCATTGGGGGGGCATAGAAAAGAAAGCCAAATTAGCCCTGGTAGGGAGGGATAAAGATTTTCAGGCTAAGCACAAGGGGGGTCTTGGAATTAGGGACCCAAAGGTGGTGAGTGGGATTCAAGGAGAATATATTGTCAAGATGGTGTAACCAAAATTCAAAACCGTGGGCCAAATTATGGCATGTGAAATATTATCGAGATAAGTTAACCTACAACTTGGTTAGATTCAATTAAGAGAAGGTTAGGTCACACATATGGATGAAGACTGAAAGTAATAAGACACTGGTGCAAGACCATAGCTTTTGGGAAATTAGAGATGGATGGGTATAAAAATTATAGGATGAATCATGGAATTAATGTCCAGAATTAGGGGAAGATCCAAGATGGCAAGACACAAGGGAAAGTGGACTAAGAGAAGGAAAAACCAAGGCATAGCAGTATTGGGTCGAAAACACTTAGGTTATAATAGGAAATGGAAAGAGTAGGATGGTGGGAAAGAATAACAATCTATTAAGAAACTCCACCCCTCATGGACATTCATAGGGAAATACATATCCATATGTAGGTAGGGGCAGACAATCTAATATGGGGTTACCTGTCAAAAGGATTTTTGAGCATCAAGGAATCTTATGACATCAAGAAAACAGGAGGGGAAGAGAGGCAGGAAATATGGAGAAAGTTATAGAATATGAACCCATGCCCAAAAATGACCACCTTCATATTGTTTGTGTTAAAATGAAGGATTTTGATAGGGGATAATCTCAGGAAGAGGGGGATACATGAATCCTATCAAGGCCCATTATGATTTAAGGAAAAAGAAGGACTGAACCATCTCATGGATGGTTGTTCATTCTCCTCATACCTACGAGATAGATGACCGATGATCTTCCATAGAAGTGAGAGAGTTATGGGACAACCAAATCTAACCCTCAAAGAATGGAACCTGAAAGCCTTTAAAAACCATATCTTGAGAACGCTATGGATTATGTTCCCTGGGATGATATTATGGGTTCTGTGGAAGCAAAGAAACAATTGCATTTGTAGGGACAAGAATTTCAACGAAAAGTATGGAAGATGTTAGTCCATAACCTTCAAGAGTTGATTCAAAGAAAGAAATGGGGAGAGAGGGATAAGGATCTCATAGAGGTGGAATCCTTCAAAATTGCAAGGTGGGGATCTAAGGAAGGAATTAACTTGATGGGTTGTAGAAAAAAAAATAGTATGTCAACCATCCAGCCCAAAATTTTGGTCTCCTTTGTAATCAAGATCTTTCAAGCTTAATTTTGAAGGTGTGTCTGGGGAAACCCAACAGCTATAACACCTCGGTTTTGACCTCGTTTGCATTAAATCTACATGATGTGTATATTGTAATTAATCATGGTGTGTAGCTAAAGGAAAAAGACCCACCATTGATTTGGTGTTTATGTTTTGGCGATTAAAAGCGATGCCGATGGTATTTTGTGTTAGCCGACACATTACGATTTTGGACATCATGTAAATATGCAATTTAATTAAAAACCCACAACCAACTATGTCAATGCAATGAACAATGAGATCGGGGCATGATTTCCTAAGGATAATGGTGGGGATGTTTAACCTTGAACCATTTGGGGAAAACCCATCAAAATGTTCAACTACCCATTTCTTGTCTTTCTCCCCAGTCATTTATTTTTGCCAGAATTTGGTTGAGGTAGTTATTGCATGGAATGGGAAGAGTAGGGGAAAGAATAAGAATTGGGATCAACACCCATTTTTTAGAGATGTGTTTTTATCTCATGGGAAAGAAGCACCCAAAAACGTATAATCATTCCTTCGTGCATTCACATTTTCATCTTCTTTCACGTTTTGAGAGCTGTGGGACATTTTTTGATCCATCCTCCATTCACGTCGAGCTTTCACACAGAGGAAATTTCTTGTGTGTTTATCCTTCATGTTTCAGTTGCTTTTCCTCATTGAGCATGTCCGAGAAATCCATTTTGGTGCTATGGAGTGAATGACCAGCAAAGAATTTTGTATCTTGCTGTGTGCACATATTTTCCCTTAGTCTGAATTGGTTAGGAGTGGCATTGGGTTTGAAATAGCTTGATAAAAATAGTATGAGAAGGAACCTCATAGACAAATCTAGGGGATTTGTTTTATTCTTTGCACACCCTGAATAGCATTGGAAAGGAAAGGCATATCCCAAGGGACTGGGTACCAGAGAAGAGGATGCTTCCTAGTGTTGGATATGCAGATGTTTTAGAAGCTAGACCAGATCTAGTCCAGGTGTCCACAGATATGTAGATGAGCTCACTAGCTTATAAGTTATCCTTTCCAACTCCTGTGCATCCTGATAAACCCAACAGTAATATGGCTTGGTTTTGTAGCCTGATAAACCCATCTGTTGGCTTGGATGGTCCCTAATATAAATGTTGGCTTGACTGTGAACAATCTGTGAAACCCAACTATTAGTTGGCTTGGATAAATATCCTGGGAAACCCAACAGTTAGATGGCTTGGCTAAGTAGCCTGTGAAACCCAATTGTCTGGCGTGTTTTTCCTTGCATCTTGATAAAATAAACTATGTTGGATTGGTTGAGTTTTGTTGTATCTTTGGCTATGCATGAGTCTTCTAGTATTCCCTTATTCCTTGTGGAAATCATGCCCATCTTGGGAGTGGTAGTTCTCCTGAGATATTGATGAGCGCACTAGCCTATGGTTATGTGGAACGTTGTAGTGACATAGCTGGTTACAAAACAATATCTTTTCAAGATAAGTATCTCTATGTTAATCTCTGTAATTGAAGTTTCTTGATAAATATGATGGACATGTTTAATGTGTGTAATTGATGATTTTTTTGGTTGTATAATTAATTGCAATGGTAGGATTTTGGGTATGTTTGCTTCAATTCATTTTCAATTAAGTTGCAGGGCTTATATTTCCAGATTGGTGATCACCAAATTTGTTCAAGAATTCAACTAACAGGTCAAATTCTCAACAGAAATATCCTTCCGCAATGGTCCATTCCGCAGGCGGGATGCAGAATGCAGTAACATATTTTTTCCAAATTCTGTTTCTGTAGATCTCTTTCTATAATTCTCCTTTCCACAACTTATGGGATACAAGATGCAGAAATGACCTTTGTTAAATTTTGTTTTCCACAGTTTTCCTTTCGCAACTTTCCTTTTTGCAATGGTCTATTCTGCATGCGGGATGCGAGATGCAGGATGCAGGATGCGGGATTGCAATTTCCATATTCCTCAATTCTGAAAACTCAAGCTTTCTGCATCATTGATTTTGTAGGTTGATTCTCCGCCGTTGTTTTTGCGAGTTGATTCTCAACGGTTAATGTGCTCCCAGATACAACACATGTTTTGACCGTTGTTTTCTTTTGCGCTCTCTCTCTCTCATGGAAGGAAGGGAACATGACAGTGGGATATCAGAGTATGAATGTCAGAGAGGATTTTCACAGCCATTCTCGGTGTTTCAAAGATGAACAAAGGTTATTTAAGAAATTTTTAATTTCGCATGATAAATGGGGCATGGGGACGTGACAAAGTGGTATTAGAGTTGCGAGTTATAGCATTGGGCCTAGATGGGATAGAATGAGCAGTTAAAATATATAAGATTACCCTATGATACAAACATTGTAGTACACTATAGAGTGGTATCAGATCTATAGGTTGTGGAATTAGGCCTGGATGGGCTAGAATGAGCAGTTAAAATATTTCCCTTCTCAGTGTCAAATAGACTTCCATCCATTTTCCTAGCTTCCAATTTGGAAGGAGGGACTGGATGTGGATTTGAATCACCCCGAATCTCAATCTCATTAACTGATACAGCTATATTTGCAATACTAGTGGAAACTGTAAAAGATGTAGATGAAATGTTTTTACCGTCCCTGGCAAGTAGTTGCTAAGAGTGCATTGGTTCTAAAAATGGCATGAAGTCTGAGAACTCATATTCCTTGGAGGCATGATTTGCAGCACCCTTCACTATGATGTTTTGATTATATATATCTGTGATATCCACTGATTTAGGACCGAATATGACTCTCTTTGGAGAGCCAATATGAGTCATCTTATATATAGATAACATGTTTGCAACTAGGGAGGGAACATAAAGCACATCTTTGAACTTTCCATGTTCAAGCTTGATAGAGCCCTTCCCTTTGGCTTGAAATTTACTACCATTTCCCATCTGAATACTAGGACCATCAAAATACTACAAGGAACAAAATGATTCTCTGGATGCAACCATATGATTGGAATCTCCAGAATCAATGAGGAAGGAATGTGCTGTGGAGCAGCTAGCCTTCAATGCATGGCATGTCTCTTCATATTCTCTAGTTTCTTCCTTCTGTTCATCCTTCCTTGTGCTAAAAGGTACATTAATGTTATGCTTATTCAAAAGAAGAGCCATCTCATCTATTGTTCTTCTCATACATGTGCTTTCTGGATGAAATCCTCTTCCACTGTAAGAACAGAGTGTCTTTCCTTTACCATTCTTATTGTTTCTGTTCGAACTTGAAGGCTCTTTTTACTATTCTTTCTCTACAAAATATGGCATATTTTTTCTTTCCTTTGTCATTCACAACCTTAGGTCCTCCTCCAACAAGTTCTTGATCTCTGAAATATCGAATGATCCCCATTTGGATCAACTTGTCATGCTCCTCGGTGAGAGATTCAATGAAAGAGTTAAGAGTAGGCATCTTCCAATTTGGAGTAGAGAGCTTCATATAATTAAATGATGATACAAATACTAAATAGTATGCACCAATATTGGAGAGGATGGTAAGGACGAGTTGATCATCCTCCTTCTCAACCTTGCATAGATTCAATTGGAACACTAGATTCTTGAATTTTGTGAAGAATTCATTGAGTGTTTCGAAATTGGCTAGATGAAGAGGAATCAACTCATTCTCGAGCTGATAGACCCTCATATCATCCTTCTTGTCAAATAAGGAGTAAATCTTATCCCAAACCTCCTTGGGAGTCTTCAATCCATTGATTTGGAAGAGAATATCTCGAGACATTGAGAGGCACAAGCATTTGTAGGATTCATTAAGCCTATTCCAATACTTTTCTTTGTCAACATAATGAATTGGAACTTTCTCTGTCTCCATTGTGAGTTTGAAGAGTATTTTGGAGTGTGGCTGCACCTACATGTCCTCCTTCCACTGGTGATAGTTGAAAGGAGTGAGGAGCTCCATTGCAGGGGCCATCTAGAATGCAGTGGAGAAGACTGGGCTGCTCTAGCAAATGCGGTGAAGGAGACTGGGATTCTTGTAGTGAACGCTGTGAAGAGGAATGATAAACCTGTAAATCACACAATCAAACATAAAAAATAAGGTCTAAAGTCTATGCTTTTGGAATTTCCTTCACACCCAGCATAGTTGATGAAGCAAGCTTGATCAACAATTCCTTAACTTGGGATATTAAGTGGTAAATTCTCTGCTTCTGGTGCAGTACTGGAAGGAGCCATTTTGCTCAAAAAAAGATCCAAGTATGGATCTATAGTAGTAGGAGTGCCTTGTCCTTCCAAGAGTCTGATACCATATTAAATTGAGCACATAGATATGTGGATCAACACAGAACTCACAAAATAGATAACACAATTTACTTAGCAATTGAAGAATGAAATAGTGCAAAAATGCTTGCAACTATGAATTCTTCCATTAATCAAAAGTAACTAGATATAATTACAATGAAGTAAAATGGCTAAATATCCACAAGAAATTCAAATCGATGTGAGGAAATTCGAATTAATTAGACTCTACTTGACTAAATGGTTAACTGACCTTGTCTAAATCATTATCAGAGTTCATCAGAGCTCTAAAGCACAACTCAAGTGTCTAATTCATTGTTAACTAAGACTAACTAACTGCGATAAGTGAGGAATGCACCTCTCATGCATGAAACCATGCAAACCTAGCACTAACTGAATGGATAGGACTAGAAATGAATGTAACTAACTCCTAACTGAGCTCGACTAGTCACCAACCCAGCTCAACTGACCTTGGATGGTATCGAAACTCCCAGTGGCTCCTCAATTGTAGGTATTGACCGAGGAGGCTCCTAAACTTACGCATGCAAGTGAAATCAGTAAAAGTAGGCCTCAATCAGTGCTCCCGACACTTTAGTCATCGAAACATGTGCCCCAATTACGCCAAGTGGACCCAATGGTGCTAGTTATTAAAAATAGACTGGATGGATTCCCGAATTAGATATGATTCCTGATTTAGACATATGACCAAATTGGACAAGGGAGGATTAATAGTCCTAACAACTAGGACATACTCCATATGAATTTTTTATGAGAGGAAGGCATTGAACCATTTTTTCATTATGGAGTTGTTGGAGATATTTGAAATTGAGATTCCAAAATATCTCATGCCATGTATTGTTGGTGTTGTTATAATGAGTCAATAGAGATGTAGGATGTCAAATAGAAAAAAAATGAGAGAACTCATAATCCTTTGAGGCATGGTTAGAAAATTGTTTCACTATGATATTTCAAGTAAACGTTTTCTGTGATTTCGACTAAGTCAGAGTTGAATGTAACTCTCTCGGGAGAGTTTGTATGGGTCATCTCATAAACATAAAAAAAATTAGTTAAAAGAGAGGGCACATAGAGGACATTATTGAACTCACCATGTTGGATTTTAACTTAACCTCTTCCTGCTGCTAGAATTTGGGATTCATATCCCATGTGAATGCTAGGTCCTCATGATAGACTGAGAGTGGAGAAGGATTCCCTATAGAAAACCATGTGTTCGAATGCTCCATAATATATCAAGTACGCTTTCGATTGAGTAATCTCTATATTCAAGACGTGGCATCTCTCATGCTCTTATGTCGGTTGTCTAGCATCAAACTTTTTTGCTCCTTGTGGAAGGGAAATATTTTTATGTTCAAGGAGATTCGTAAGGTGGTCGATTCTCTTTGTCATGCACTAAATTTCAGGATGAAGGCCTCTCATATGGTATGGACATCTATTCTTTTTTAAGTTCTTCTTTTTCTTGGAGCCTAAGGTTCCTTCAAAATATCTTTGATTCTCTTTTGGCTTCGAATCAGTCACTTTAGGATCCTTCCCCTTGTGATTCCCTCTAGCTTGCACATTGATTTAGTCTAACATCAGAAAATCTTGATTCTTGGAGGATTGTAACACTCCTATTTGAACCAACTTATCCTTCTCTTGTATTAAGGACTCAACAACACATCTAGAGAAGGAATCTTCCAATTGGGGATGGAATCTCTTCTATAGTGGAAGGTAGAGATAAATACGGAGTACTCAAAACTAATTTTGATAAGAACAGACAACACAAGCTACTCATATTTATTCTCTATTCTACATTGTTTACATTCCAGTGCTAGAGACTTGAATTTTGTGAATGGAATGGAATACAATAAGCTCTTTCTCTAATATGTGCCCTCGAAGCTCATCTTGCTTGTAAAAGAAGAGTTTAATATTTTACGAAGCATATTTTTTATTCCTAAGTCCCTCAAGATGAAACATAAGATCCCAAGAGATGTGAGTGCATAGAAGCCAAAGGCTTCATCCAACAGATTCACGAAGTTGTTTTTCTCAGTAGGGTGATGGGGATCTATCTCACTTCCCATTTTCATCCTAAACATGCCAATATTGCACAAGGAGATCTGTATATCTTCCCTCCAATCAACATAGTTGAAGGGTGTAAGTATTTGGGGTACAAGAGCTGAAGGATCCATCAATCATTTTGTCGATCAGTCAATTATTCAACATGTGTTCCCAATACTTCAGTACAATAAATAAGTATCCCTATGCACTACATCAGTAGCTTGGTGCATGAGCAGGTGATATCATTGTAGTATTTCCCATATGAAAAGAAAACTATTAACATCTTCACCAAAAGCTTCAAAAATAATACATTCACCTATCTGCGATATCTTCTTGGAGTGGGTGACATGCGGTGATGGCTGATATTCACTTTTAGATTTTTCTCCATGTCCATTTTAGAGGGGATTTTTCGTTACCATGAGGTTTTCCTCCTTACCCTTGTTATATGGAAAAATAAAAAAAATTTGTACTAAGAGGTGACTTGAGCCTTAGCTGTCAAGGCCTCAATAATCATATGGTATAATTTGTACTAAGTCAGGCTTAAGGGTGGGTGTTAGAGAATTAATCCACCTTAGTACCATGATCATACACATAGGATACATTTTCATTTGCTTTCATGCTATGTCAAATGGTACAAAACTAGGCTATGTTGATCGACCTTGGTCTATTGGGTTTTTTGGACTCTTAATTTAGTTGAGGCACTCTAATTTGATCATTCTGACTTCCCATGCGCCCTCATTAATGTCATATCATGCCATACAGATGTTGCACCTCATAATAATTTTTCATAGCTTAATAACCATGAATAATTACATCCATTTATTTCTTATATGCATCCCCATACCATTTTATGAAATTTTGGAGTTGTGTACTACATTTGGGGAGCTGAAAGTGTCATCTATTAACATCGATTTTCCTAGTGTTTTTTCTCCTTATTTTCCTAGCGTAAAAAACAAGTTTTATAAGTATTTGAAAACTATATGAGAATCATTAATATGAATTAGGATATCATAATACCCATCAATCCATTCCATACATAATTTGATTTTTTTTGGGTGCATTCCATCACCTTGGGTTTCACTAGTACAAAGCTCGAAATTGACCAAAATTGTGCAAACTTGAAGAACATGTCAAAATGAGTTTTCACATTATACCATCGAGTGTGTCAGGTATTCTATGATTTTTTAAATCCCATAGGATCTCTCCATAATAAATTAAGAAGGTTTTGGTGTTGTTGGGAACCAGACTAAGCAAGACTAGTATACCAATTTTTTTCTAGTTTTGAAACTAGACAAAGTATTGAAGGAGGATGCACGTGAACTGTTTGTAAAAAGTCCTCAGAAACATCATACTAGGAAGCCACACATATGAGTTTTTCATTCCTGTAAGAACCTAATATCACTTCCCTTGATATTCCCTAGTTGTCTCATAACCATGGAGCTAGCATGAAGTTCGCTGTCAATGAGGGTGTTGAGAAAGAATGCTTTGAACGTAAAGCTTTAAATATTGTTTGAAATATTTTGGGTAGTGTTCCTAGTTTCTCTATAAAGGTACTTTACAATGGTATCAGCGCATGTTTCTTGCACTTGTACATTAATACCATCCATTGAAGAAAACGTTGCATCCATGTCTTACTATTATGATGACTCCTCTGAAGATGATTATTAGAAATATGAAGAAGAATGTGAATGGTACAAGGAAGAGTTTCCATTTTGTATCCCTTCTTATAATTTCATAAGGGATGAGTGTTATTCTTATGACCTTGTGTATTGTGAAGATGTATGTTCCAAACCACCACAAGCTACTCCTATGAATGGATTAGAAATCTTGAGAAAAACATGTGAACCTTTGCCCCAACAATATCAAGCATATGTTACAATATTGTGTATTGGCTAGGAATGTAGAATTTTTTTCAGTGGTGAGCATTACGCAACATATGCAAGCCAAAAAAATAGGACACTCATATTTCCAAACCTACTTAAAGTCCTATCAATACCTTGGGAAACTATATTGATAGACTTACAAGGAGGATTATCAAATACCAATCATGGACTCCCATAGGATTACCAAATACTCGATCAAGCTACTGTTAGAACCTCGATCGAGGTAGTTTTAAAAACATCGATCGAGCTATGACCTTCATCGAGGTATTGTTTTTGTTAAAATCCTAAACAAAAATGACCAGGAAATAGCTTAGGCATTGATGGAATTAATGCATTGATGGAATTAATGCATTGATGTAATTAATGCATTGATGGCATTAATGTCATTCCAAACACTTTAGTGGAATCTCTATTAGTTGTAGTCAACATACAATTTTTCTCCGAAACACCTACAATGAGAAAAAAAATCTATGGACATGATTGCAAAGAGCTTGATCTTGTTGCCTCTATTACAGGATTTATTGAAGGTTTCCTCTAGATCACACACTATAATTATCTCTACAAATCCACCTCTAACCCAAGAATTAATCCACAATAAAAAATATTTGTACAAGACTACAAAGGTTTTATATGCATGCTCACCGCATTTATCTTTAGTGCAAAAAATTGAGGAGTTAAAGCCTATCCCCCTTGGTCTCAACACCTTGTGGATACTAACTACCACAATCCCCATCTAGAAGATTATGCCCATGCAGGACATTTTAGAAATGGACTTCAAGGGCCCAACAATGAGAGTGGAGGTAAGGAATTTCAACATCATTTGATTCCTATCAGCAATATCCAATGTTTATACAATTTCTTGAACATAATGTTTTCCTTCACCTAAATAC
>LPNX010846668.1:211340-231785 GCA_001517045.1 Pseudotsuga menziesii
CAAGCAGTTTTCACGTCCTTTGGCTTAGTTGCATTCAAGAAAAAAACAAGAGAATGAAATCGAAATGATAATAGAATGCACAGAATGAAGGTTCAAGGCAACACATCTTGATTTCCATTAACACAATTGGAAAGAGAATCTCTAGTGTAGTTATTATATAACAAAAGATGCATCACTTTGAACTCAAAACTATCCTGCATTTTTGATAAGATGCATATTCTCTTTTTAAAGGACATCTAGTATGAATTTTCATAAGAAAAACAATGGTGATGATGATGCTTAAATTTGCATGTAGAACTAGATATTAAGAGTTGTTGATTCATATACGAGCATAACAAACTTGTAGAATTAATGCCTAGCTCTACAAACATTTCTTAAGATGATTTTCCTTTAAAAAAGGGGTTGGCATAGCATTAGAAGGAAAACTATTTTCTTCCTAGAAATACAATTTCAAAAGTATCAAATACTACAAAATTTAAAACTATGACAACCATTCATTGAATTCCAACTAAACATGTAGAGGAAAAATGCATAGATTGGCAGTAGATCTACTTACATGTTTTCTTTCCAATTCTACCCATTCCATAGATACAATTATGTCCAACATAATTTTCCAACAACTTCTCCTTGACCAACTCTGCAAATAATAAATCTCTTATAAATTTAAACAAAAAAAAATACTCATGACATTGTCGGCTTATTCTACCAATAAACCTTTCGACATTTTACCTAGAAACTAGAAGTCCTTGGTACAAACCGCCATGGGGCCAAGGGTTTGAGAAATGGATTGTTGAAAGATTTTTATTGTTCATTAAACTATTTCTTCATAACATAAAATAGGGATTGAATGGAGCAATACTGGGGGGAAGGAATTGAGGACCAAATTTAGAGTTACAAAAATGTAGTGAAAAGTTTTAAATACTAAAAATACCTTTCTCCTTCCTATATAATTTTTTATTTTAAAAAAGTACAATTATGTGACATGAATCTGAAAACAATAATTTTTATCTTAATTGTCATGTTCTGTTCTGCCTTGGGATGTGGGCTTTAAATATTTTTCTTGAAGATCCATATCGTAGGTAGATCATAGTCCATAGAATCAAGGTCGAGTGAACACAATTCTCCTAAGTTCAGCTGATCAACTGAATTGCATGCATCGTTGCTCTCCTATGTTCAATGCAAAAAGAAACATATCACTTCAGTTGATCCCCAAGGTGATTCCCATATCGTACACCTGGGAATCCAAATCATTGCAGTACTGAGATTCCACGTGGAGGGGACACAACTTTCCTAAGTTCAAGTAATCAATTGAATTCCATGAATCATTTCTCTTTTTTGTTCAATGGAAAAAGAAACATATCACTTTAGGTCATCTCAACGTGATTTTTGGGGTAACAACGGCTTACACAAGTGACGTAACTATCGACTTCTTTTAAGAGGTTTCATTTTGGCCCATATTTATTACTATTAGTGGCAGGTGACTATATGCTTCATTTCATATTATTGTCATTATTACTTCATACTTATCATAGGTGAATGTATGTTTTATTTCACGACCCTAGGATAGAGGCTCATTGAAGTTTTTCTTAAACCATCGATCGAGCTTCTACTAAAACCTCGATCGAGGTGGTGATACCTTGATCGAGGTGTTAAGACCTCGATCAAGGGTTTAACAAATGATCAATCGATGTACGTTTTTTTTGTTTTTGATAAAAGTGCCTTGGCAAAAAGTGTAACCCAGTTCCATGGATGCACCCAAGTCAGATATGGAAATTTCAAATCTCCTGCCTCTCTACCTTGCATGGATACTCATGACTACACATAGTCAATTGTTGATGTATTTGTAACTTTGGAATGTATTCACTTATGTATTTCATATATTGTATTTGATTGGTACCCAATGTTCCTATCGGGAGAATCATTAATGTAAACAAGTCATGTAAAGTCATAGAGGTTAACCCTCCTTATTGATTAGAGGTTAAATTCCCCGCAGTTATGGGGCACTAGGGTTATTAGGCTCTCCTAGGGAATTCGGCCCTGGTAAATTATTGTCAATTCAGCAATTAGTATAAATAGAGAGTGATCCTCTCTCTTTATCACACAGTCACTCGCACTCTGTTTTAGTGCATGAGTGAGAGAGAAGGAGCTGGGATAAGAGAGAGAACAACTGGTGGAGATCATCTTTTCTATCTTTGGGTTTTACTGCTAAAATTGGTGCTTATTCTATCTCTAAGGGAGTTGCATGGTTTTTCATTTATGGCTTCTCCAAGAAAAATATTTGTGTCCATTGTCTCTTGTGATTGATTGTTGTGCATGTTATTCTCTTAGATAAGATCCTAAGATCATATTACTTAAATGATAAAAATCTAACATGGTATCAGAGCTAACCTAAGAAGAAGACACTGTGCAACTATAGAAGCTAGGGATTCTTACTTTTTGGGTCTCTCTCCACAATCCATCAGCAAAAGAAGGCTAGGCTGACTCTCCATTGAAGGGCACATCTTTATTTCGAAGCAGAATCTGATTCTGAGCACTTTCAGATTTTGACCTACCACTGCATTGAGAAATTAGGGCTTTTCATTGAAGAGGAATGTTTGAGTGAGCCCAGGCTATGATTTCTATCCTCCTCAAAATTGATGTTTAGAGACAAAAATCAAGGTTTTTGGTTGAGTAGAATTCCAGGAAATTGAAACCCTATTTTTCCCTGGAACCAGAAAACCAACACTACAGAAGATCAGCTCCAGATCCATTTTTCAGCTTCTCAAGTTGGCAAGATCTAAATATTTTGTATTTCCATTTGAGGTTCTCTATTAGCATGTCTCATCACACCAAGCTTGATGAAAATCTTGAGGGAGCTGACAGCTTCTGAGCTTGGAAGTATAGGATCTCCTTGGTCCTGGAAGAAAATGAGTTGGACTCTTAGATCAATGAAGAGGTTCCAGTTCCAGAGGGAGATAAGGCTAAGGCCTTACACAAAAGGAAATTGGTCATGGCTAAGAGAATTATTGCTGATTCAATAAAGGATCACCTCATACCACAGGGTTCATCCCTAAAGACACCTAAAGAGATGTTTGATTTCTTGACCAAGTTATTTGAAGGGAAGAACATTAATCAAAATATGACTTTGAGGAACTAGTTGAAGAATGTAAATATCCAGAGTGAAGAGACCATACATTCATACTTTACAAGGGTCTCTCAAATCAAGGAACAAATTGAAGAAGTAGATGAAGAAGTAGAGAATGCACAAATTGTGATGACCACCTTGAATGGTCTCCCTAGGTCATGGGACTCATTCATCCAAGGGATCTGTGGGAGAAAGAAGCTAATCAAGTTTAGTAGGCTATGGGAAGAATGCTCAGAATAAGAAGCTTGAATAGTAGCTCGAGAAGAAAAGACGGGAAATGAAGATCAAGCTCTCATAGTACACTCCAAGAAAAGTAGGAGGGACAATCAACATCACCAGGGTAAGCATTCTCACCAAAGAGGTGACCTTCGTATACCAAGAAAGGATCTATCCAAAGTCATATGCTATACATGTGATGAGAGAGGACACTTTGCTAGAAATTTTCCTCAAAAAAAAGAACGGATCTCAAAGGAAGAAGAACTACAAAAGAAAACATCTTGCTCGCACTGCAGAGGATGATGATCCTCCCAAGAAGAGAGTCAAACAAGAAATTGAAGATTCTTCAAGTGATGAAGAATATGTTCTAATCTCTGCTCTCACGGGGACTGTCACACATGGAAGAAATGATTGGATTATTAACAGTGGGGCTTCCAAGCACATGACGGGATTCAAGGAATATTTTGTGAAACTATCTGAACATGATTCACCCCACAAACTCAAACTTGGGGATGACTACCAATATCCCATAAAAGGTAGTGGTGAATCCTCATATAAGCTAGACTCTAGAAAGTCTATAAAGATGAAGGATGTTTTGTTTGTACCAGGACTAAAGAATAATCTTCTCTCTATATCAGCATCGGATGCAAAATTAATGAGGGTTGCATTTATAGATGGCCAAGTCCTCATGTGGCCAAAAGGAAATACTATAGATGATGTAGTTGTAATTGGAGAGAAAGAAGGAAGACTATACAAATTAAAGGGCCAACCAGAACAAGCCTTGGTTCATGACTCAGTAGAGCAAAATGAAATTTGGCATAGAAGGCTTGCACATGTGCACTATAGGGCACTACCACTCGCAAGCAAACTTGTTGAAGGACTTCTAGAAACGCAGGAAAAACATGAAGGATTTTGCAAGGGATGTGCGAAACAAAAGAACACAAAGAAAACATTTTCAAGTAGCGAGAGCAAGGAAAAAGGAATCTTGGAAATCATTCACTCTGATGTCAAAGTTGTTGAAGGACTTCCAGAAATGTGGGAAAAACATGAAGGATTTTGCAAGGATATGGAAAACGAAAGAACACAAAGAAAACATTTTCAAGTAGCGAGAGCAAGAAAAAAGGAATCTTGGAAATCATTCACTCCGATATATGCGATCCGATGTCATCCATCTCATTAAGCGGGTATGTATACAATGTTTATTTCATTGATTATTTTTCTAGGAAGACATGGATATACTTCATGAAAAGAAAGGATGATGTATTCAAAAATTTCAAATAGTTCAAATCCTTGATTGAGAATCACACAGAAAAGAAAATCAAGACCTTTCGATCAGCCAATGGTGGAGAATTCACATCAAATGAATTTAAAGAATTATGCAGATATTCAAGGATTAAGAAGGAGTTGAGCACTCCATATAATCCACAACAAAATGGGGTTGCAGAAAGGAATAATAGAATGATTATGGAAGATGGAAGGGAAATGCTCCATGATCAAGATCTTCCCATGTATCTATGGGAATAAGCTGCTAGAACAGTTGTGTATGTATAGAATCGTACTCCACATAGAGTACTCGAGAACAAGACACTTGAAGAAGTATTCTCCGGCAAGAAACTAGAATTAAGTAATCTCATAATATTTGGTTGTTCAGTGTACATACACATTCTGAAAGAAAAGAGTACAAAGCTAGATCCTTCATGGAAGAAGGGTATATCTGTGGGATATAGTGAAAGCTTGAAGGCTTGCAAAATATACTTCCCAGGATTCAAGAAGATCGACATCAGCAGGGATGTAAAATTTGAGGAAGAATCAGCTTACAAAAAATCTAGAAAGAGACATACTGAAGACCCTGAAGAAAAAAAAGTACCCAGGATTCAAGATACAACTATGAATGATGCAACTCAAGAAGAAGATCGAGAAATAAGAGAACCCTAGGAACCTATAGATCCACCCCAAGAGAAGAATCCTCACAAGAGGAAACTTGCATGGGTACGAGAGGCTATCCAAGGTACAGAAAGATATGGGGCTCTATAAGAAATACACAAAGAAAGGAAGAGAACTAGGTCATATTCCGAGTATGTAGCCTTATTATGTGACATCAATGATAGAGAAACTTCCAACTATGAAGAAGTGGCATAGAATAAAGAATCGAAGGATGCTATGATCGAGGAGTACCGGTCGATCATGAAAAATGATGTCTGGGATGTTGTCCCAAGATCAGAGGGGAAGTATTTTGTGACTTCCAAGTGGATCTATAAGATCAAGCATGCTGTGGATAGCAACATAGAGAAATATAAATCAATATTTGTGGCTTGTGGCTTCTCCTAGAAAGAAGGAAAAGATTATGAAGAGACTTTTGCACTTGTATCCAGATACACTTCCATTAGATCAGTACTTGCTCTGGATATAGTGATGAAATGGAAGATACACCGGATGGATTTCATGACTACCTTCTTGAATGGTGTAGTAGAAGAGGAAGTGTATGTGGAGCAGCCACTTGGTTTTGAGACACATGACAAGGAGACTCATGTCTATAAATTGAAGAAATGCCTGTGCAGTTTTAAACAGGCACCGAGGACATGGTACAATAGAATTGAAAACTTCCTGACTAGTTTGGGATTTACCAAGAGTAAATTAGATTCCAACCTTTACTCCAAGGTTGAATAAGGGAACCCATTGATACTCCTACTATATGTAGATTACCTGTTTGTAGCAAGTGAGGATGGGTTGATTGCTGATACAAAGAGGAAGCTTGTTGCTAAGTTCGAGATGAAGGACTTGGCTATGATGCATTACTTTATAGGCATGGAGGTGTAGAAGAATGAAAAAGTAATATCACTGGGACAAGGGAAGTATGTAGTAGAAATCCTGAAGAGGTTTGGGATGATGGACTACAAGGCCATGACCACACCTGTGGCATCGAATCTAAAGCTATTGAGTGATGCTTCATCAGATTCGGTTGATGCTATGGTGTATCATCAAATGATTGGGTCCTTGATGTACCTAACGAATACATAACCAAATATTTTCTTTGATGTGAACACATTGAGCCACTTTGTGACAGATGCAAGAAATGTTCACCTGATTGCTGCAAAGCATATTTTGAGGTACCTGAAGGGTACAGTTGATTATGGGCTCAAGTATGAGGCGAATCAGAAGGTTAACCTAGAGGGTTATATTGATTCATATTGGGTAGGTATTGGCATTGATAGGAAGAGAACTTAGGGGTGCTGCTTCAGTATGGGATTAGGCATGATCTCTTGGTTTAGCATGAAGCAATCCTGAGTGGCACTAAGTACAGGAAAAACAAAGTATGTTGCATCTTGTTCGGCTAGTTGTCAAACAGTGTGTCTAAGGAGGCTACTATTTTATTTGTTTGATCTCCAATTGGATGCTACTTGTATATATTTTGACAACCAAAGTTGTGAGAAGTTTTTAGAGAACCCCGTGTTCCATGACAAGTCAAAAAATATCAAGATAAAATATCACTATATCAAGGATATAGTGTAGAGAGGAGTAGTGAAGCTTCAGTATGTTATGACGAATGAACATGTAGCTATTGTGTTGACCAATCCGTTAGCCAGAGTGAAGTTTGAGTACTTCAGGGAGAAGCTTGGTGTTCTCAAGATCAAGGTTCCCTCCTAAGGTAAGTGATGAGTCCATGATCCCTTTGTAACATGGATGCATGATTGGTTCCTCCCATGGTCATATGTAAGTGAAGATCCCTTCTGACATAAATGCTTGATGTGTTCCTCTCATGGTCATACATAAGTGCAGAGCCCTTCAGACATGAATGCTAGATGTGTTACTCTCATTGTCATATTTAACTACAGATCCCTTCTGACATGAATGCTAGATGTGTTCCTCTCATATTCAGATGTAAGTGCAAAGCCCTTATGACATGAATACTGGATGTGTTCCTCTCATGGTCATATGTAAGTGCAGATCCGTTCTGACATGAATGTTGGATGTGTTCCTCTCATGGTTAGCTGTAAGTGTAGATTCTTTTGACATGAATGCTAGATGTGTTCCTATCATGGTCATATTTAAGTGCAGATCCTTTCTGACATGAATGTTGGATGTGTTCCTCTCATGGTAAAATGTAAGTGGAGAACCTTTCTAACATGAATGTTGGATGTGTTCCTCTCATGGTCAGATGTGTGTGCTGGGCCTTTCTGACATGGATGTTGGATGTGTTCCTCCCATGGTCAAATGTGAGTGCTAGGAGAGCCTTTCTGACATGGATGTTGGATGTGTTCCTCTCATGGTCAAATATAAGCACTGAAGAAGAAGAATACCTACTTGGAGGCTAGGCCTACAACCGACAAGAAAAAGGGTTGGCTCTGTAGAACTTCCTATGATGATTAGAATTGAGAGATAGCACCATTTGATTGAGATAGAGAAAGTAGTGATGATGATGATGATCCAAACTTGATCTAGAGAAGAAGACTTGTGCCGATGAATTATGTCAAGAGAATACCTTCCTAGTTAAGATGGAGTGTTGATGTATTTGTAACTTCGGAATGTATTCACTTATGTATTTCATATATTATATTTGATTGGTCCCCGGTGTTCCTATCGAGAGAATGATTAATGTAAAAAATTAATGTAAAGTCATAGAGGTTAACCCTCCTTGTTGATGAAAAGTCCCCGTAGTTGTGGGGCACTAGGGTTATTAGACTCTCCTAAAAAATTTGTCCCTGGTAAGTTATTGTCAAGTCAGGAATTAGTATAAATAGAGAGTGAACCTCTCTATTTATGACACAGTCACTCACACTCAGTTGTAGCACATGAGTGAGAGAGAAGGATCTGGGATAAGAGAGAGAACAACTGGTGTAGATCATCTTTTTTGTCTTTGGGTTTTACTGTTTCCATTGGTGCTTATTCTATCTCTGAATAAGTTGCGAGGTTTTTTGTTTATGGTTTCCCCTAGGAAAATCTTTGTGTCCATTGTCTTTTGTGATTGATTGTTGTGCATGTTATTCTATCAGATAATATCATAAGATCATATTGCTTAAATGATAAAAATATAACATCAATTCCTTTGTCTGATATTTAGAGGGATCTTCGAGAATATGTGATTGAAAGATATGAGGAGTGTCAAGCCCAAGAAGTGATACTTGAAGCCAGGGGTCGACACACAACCTCAGTAGCCTAAAGGGACCTCAAGATTTATTGAGGAAGGATAACATATTTTTAT
Organism: Pseudotsuga menziesii; assembly: GCA_001517045.1. Lineage (NCBI taxonomy): Eukaryota > Viridiplantae > Streptophyta > Pinopsida > Pinales > Pinaceae > Pseudotsuga > Pseudotsuga menziesii. The sequence goes on from LPNX010846668.1 coordinate 219,881, forward strand.
AATTTGTTCATTGTGTTAGAATAATCAACCCATATTTATCTACCTTAGACATTAATTAATCCAATTTTTGTCTTATTTGCCTAGTTTTCATATTCCACCTTATGAAAGTTGTCCTACACACATTCATAGTGGTCAAAATTGCTAAATTTGAGTCATGGAGCACTTGGGAAACCTCTTGGAATCAAATCTACTTTATTCCTGGCCTCCCTAGCACATGTCTGCTTTTTCTGCTTTATTGCCTACTTTTCCTGAGTTTTAAGGCAATTGGGAAAGTTTGACTAGGTGAAGTTAACTTGTTTTTTGTCCTCGTCATCCTCCACTCTTTTCTCCTTTGAAAAGCATGTATGAGTTGTCCTTCCACCATATATCAGCTTTCCTAATTGATTTTTGCAATTCGTGAGCTCTTAGAAAGATTTGGAAAGTGCTTTATGCACCTATGGGGGATTTGCTTAGAGTTAGTAAGCCTGCTTTTGACCAAATTCGAATGGAATCATTATGCATTCAAATATCTCATGTAATTATTTATTTTGGTAGCCTATGACTTCACAGGGTTTTCTATTGTACACTTATTCAATACAGATTAGTGTTCTGCTCCATATTCAGTCTGTTTTGTGAGTAATTTGCATGTGTTATTGGCAATTGTTGTGAGTGTAATTGTTCTAACACCTGGGTTCAATTTCCACATGGAATCAAAGCCTTTGTAAATCAATTTCTCTCCTTCCAATTTGTATTGTAGGTTTGACATCATTGACTGGGAGCATTTTGCTGACTGACGAGACAATTTCTGAGCTATGGATCAATCTCAGAAGATCATCTTGACTCCATTTAACTTATTTGAATGGAAAGAAGAGATGGAGATACTTTTGAGAGTGAAAATACCTTACAGAATGACTATGGCAACATAAGCAGAGCCCAATGCAGCTGCAGAGAAGATTAAATGGCACAACAGGAGGGATGAGGCCTATGGTCTCCTGTGTCTGAGCATATCGAGAGACCTCCTTTTCCATGTTGATGGATTGACATCACCAAATGAATTATGGGAGAATCTTGTTGATATTTTTGGTAAGACAAATGAGATTAGGGGTCATCAAATTGAAAATGAATTGATCTCCCTGAGTCCCAATAGCTTTGAATCCCTGCAACTCTATTTTTCCAAGTTCAAAGCACTTTTTTTGTAGCTAAAACAATGTGGGATAAAAAAGAAGGATGAACATCTAGTTTTTTCCATACTCTCAAAGCTTCTCCCTAACTTTTCAGGGTTTGTATCGACCTTCTATGCCACAAAGTTGACAATTAGAGACTGGAAAATGCCTAGCCTTGCATATTTCATGGAATCTCTCACACAATAACAAGATAAATTGGTGATGATGGGCACCATCAAACCTTCCAAAGACCAAACTATGGTTGCTGGAGATTCGAGGGTGGATTCAAAAAGCAAGAAGAAAGCTAAAAATCCACCTGAGCAAAAGAGAGACAAGAACAAGTCTCCAGAGGAGCCTCAAGGTTCCAAGAAGAACCCCCAGAAGAAGAAGAACAAAGGAGAAATGAGAAAGTGTGCATACTATATTAAGGGCAATCATTCTGAAAGATCCTACATGAAGAAGAAAATAGACATGCTGACCCAACTTCTGGATAAGAATGGCATCTCCCTTCCAGACAGCTCAAAGAAGAGGGAAGGAGGATCAAATTCAGAAGACAGAGAGAGAGTTCATGCATTGGTTGCTGGCACATCAAGCTCACCTAGTTTCATCATTGATTCTAGAGCTTCAAGACATATGGTTTCGACCAAGGAGTCATTCACCTCACTTGACATGTTGAAAGGTCCACCAATAGTACTGGGAGATAACTCTCTCACTAAAAGTTTGGGGAAAGGGAGGATTGATCTTGACCATGGTAAGTTCAGCAATGTATTTTATGTTCCAGGTATTTCCTCTAACCTCTTATCAGTGTATCAGATGACCCACACAGGGTCTCCAAAGAAGGTTGTATTCTCCCTTGATGAAGTTGAGATCACAGAGATCTCAAGTGGTAAAGTCATTGTAAAAGGAGTTGCAAATCACACTTCAAAGGTATACATGTCCTCACACTTCCTACCCTACTCAAACCCCTCTCCTCTTCTGATTCATGCTAATGAGGCAAGCAAGATTTGGCATGAAATATTTGGCCACCTCAATTACAAGTATCTTTCTGATCTTAGTGAAAAAGAAATGCTCATGGGTTTACCAAAGATTAAGTTTTCCAAAGGAGTCTATCAAGTTTGCATCCTAGGAAAACACCTAGAGCATAAATTTGAGAAAGCTAGTCATGAGAGAACCTCTGCACCTCTTGAGTTGATCCATAGTGATGTTGCTGGCCCATTTCCTCATATGTCAATGACTCAGTCCAAATATGCATTGACATTCATAGATGAATTTTCCAGGTATTGCTGGGTTTACTTCCTGAAACACAAGTTTGAAGTTTTTGGCCTCTTCAAAGTCTTTAAGGATTTGGTTGAAAACCAGTCTGGGAGGAAACTCAAAGTCCTCAGATATGAAAATGGTGGTGAGTATGTCAAGTTTGAGTTCATTCAATATTGTGCAGATGTAGGTATTCAAATGCAACATTATATCCCTTACACACCACAGCAGAATGGTGTTGCTAAGAGGAAGAACAGATCATTAAAAGAGATGGCAACCTGCATGATGGAGGCTAAGACTTTGCCACCAAAGTTTTGGGCCGAAGCTATAAAATGTGCAGCCTATATACAGAATAGGGTTCCTCATAAACATATTTATGCTATGACTCCTCTCGAATCATGGATTGGGCACAAGCCAGATGTGACCCATTTCAGAATTTTTGGCTCAAGGGCTTGGGCTAGAATTCCAACAGAAAAGAGGAAGGATTTGCAACCCAAAAGCCAAGAGTGTCTATTTTTTGGGTACTTTTAAGATTCAAAAGGTTAAAATATGATCAATTTGAGCATAAATAAATCCTTCATTGAAAGGTGTGTTCAGTTTCAAGAAGAGCCCCTAGCAGCAGTGGAAGTTGGAGAATCCTCTTCACCACCAGGACCTTTGAATGTAAGTGAAGAGATAGTTTAACATGCTGATTATGATATGTCTGATAATGATGATTTAATTGCAGATCCTAATAGTCCTACAAGACCAAAATGGGCAGCCAATACCATTCATGCAGCTGGAGAACTAGCTGGAAATACTAATGATCCTAGGAGGACTAGATCTCAGTTTGAGAGTGCTTTGTGCATGAAAGATCCTATGTTTGTAGAGAAATTCTATTTGATGATTGAATCAGACCCACATACATGTGAAGATGCATCAAATGATCCAATATGGAAAATATCCATGGAAGAAGAGTTTAGCTCACTCCAGAAGAGAAACACTTGGGAGCTAGTTGATCTTCCCCCAGGGAGGAAGCTAGTTCAGTGTAAGTGGGTGTACAAAACCAAATTTGATGCTGATGGTTCACCTCTAAAGTACAGGGATATATTGGTAGCCAGGGTCTACTCACAGGTACATTGCATAGACTACAATGAGACCTTTGCACCAATGGCAAAGATGGACTCCATTAGGCTAGCCTTAGCCATTGCAGCTTCAAAGCAGTGGGAGGTACACCACATGGATGTGAAGTGTGCTTTCCTGAATGGAGATATCACTAAAGAGATTTACATGCAACAGCCTCAAGGATTTGCTACTAACCCATCTCTTGTGTGCAGGATAAAGAAGTCATTGTATGGGCTTAAGCAAGCCCCTAGGGCTTGGTATGCCAAGATTGATAGCTTTTTGCTATCATTGAATATTGTTTGATGCAAGTCAGATCCAAATGTCTATTTGAAGCTGATTCATGGTTCATCAATGATCATTTTTTTGTATGTTGATGACCTTCTCATTACAGGAAGCTCAAAGGATGAAATTGCTTCCTTGAAGGATGCAATGAACCATGCCTTCTCAACGACTAATTTGGGCTTATTGACCCAATTCTTGGGGCTCGATATTTCTCAAACCAAAGAAGGAATAAAACTACATCATTCCAAGTATGCCTTGGATTCATTAAACAAATTCAATATGAAGGATTTCAAGCCAAGAAAGACTCCTTTCCTTTCAAGAGTTAAGCTTGAAGAAGCTGATTCTTCACCTATGGTAAAAAATACACTGTATAGGCAATTGATTGGATGTTTGTTGTATATTACACATAATAGACCTGATATTTCTTATGCAGTAAGTGTGGCTTCAAGATACATGGATCATCCTCATGAGATCCATTGGAGAGCAGCCAAAATGATCCTTAACATTGTTCAGGGAACACGGACTCATGGGATCTTCTACAAAGCTAAATCTGATCTTGATTTGATTGGGTTTACTGACAGTGATTGGGCAGGTGAAAACACAGATCGAAATTCAACATCAGGATATGTGTTCATGCTTGCTAAAGAGCCAATCAGCTGGTCAAGCAATAAACAGAGTGTCATTGCACTCTCATCTACAGAAGCAGAGTACAGAGGAGTTGTAAATGCAGCAACTCAATGTTTATGGTTGCAGGGATTAATTGGAGAGTCTGGATTTGAATCAGAATACTCAACTACTATCTATTGTGATAATTAGAGTACCATTCAAATCTGCAATGATCCATTTCAGAAGCAGAGAACCAAACACATTGAGATCCATATGCACTACATCAGACAGCTTGTGCATGATGGCACCATTCCCCTATTCTTCTGTTCATATTAAGAACAAGTTGTAGATATATTCACCAAAGTTTTTTGTGAGAAGACATTCAACAATCCCAAATCACTACTGGGGATTGTTGATCATGCTGTGAAGCATGAATGATGACAAGATTTCCAAATTTTGTTTTACTGTCCATGTTTAAGGGAGGATTTTTGTCTCTTTCCTTGGTTAAATGGACATGTAGTATGTACAGGGTGACTAAGCCTTGTTGCTAGGCCCTATAATTTTCTGATATTTTACCCATAAGTCAGGCTTAATGGGGGGTTTTAGAATAATCAACCCACAGTTAGCTACCTTAGACATTAATTAATCCAATTTTTGTCTTATTTTCCTAGTTTCCATATTCCACCTTATGCAAGTTGTCCTCCACACATCCATGGTGGTCAAACATGCTAAATTTGAGTCATGGAGCACTTGGGAAACCTCTTATAATCAAATCTAATTTATTCTTGGCCTCCCTAGCGCATGTCTGCTTTTTCTGCTTTGTTGCCTGCTTTTTTTGAGTTTTAAGGCAATTGGGAAAGTTTGACTAGGTGAAGTTAACTTGTTTTTAGTACTCATCATCCTCCACTCTTTTCTCCTATGAAAAGCATGCATGATTTGTCCTTCCACCATCTATTATATTGCCTAATTGATTTTTCCAATTCGTGAGATCCTAGATAGATTTGGATTTTGGAAAGTGCTTTATGCACCTATGGGGGATTTGCTTAGATTTAGTAATCCTGCATTTGACCAAATTCGAATGGAATACTTATGCATTCAAATTTCTCATGTAATTATTTATTGTGGCAGCCTATAACTTCACATGTTTTACTATTGTACACTTATTCAATACAGATTAGTGTTCTGCTCCATATTCAGTCTCCTTTGTGAGTAATTTGCATGTGTAATTGGCAATTGGTCTAACACCTGGGTTCAATTTCCACACATTGGTATTTGGCGTTTTGGAGAGATGTTTCCCATTCATTGCACAATGAGTGTTTACTCTCCATGTTTGAACCAATTTCAAGGAATTGTATTCCTTTCCAAGTTGGTTGATGGAGAGGACATTCAGATCTCAATGGATCTTATTTATGATGTTTAGTTTCATGTTGAAGGTCCATATAGCTCAAGTTATCATCTATCTCCCCCTTCTCTTGTGTTGAAATATTGTAACTTCAAAGAATATTCTTTATGTATCTTTTGTGGTCCCCGATAGTCCAACCAGGAGAACCACTTGTATTACATTGTACCTCGATGCTCCTAATCAGAATAACTAATAAGAGTCATGAGGTAGTCCCCTCAAATTGTAAAGGTGGGTCATCAGCACCCCAGTGTGGTTACTTGAGCCTACATGTGTAACTCAAGGCTACATGAGTTAACTTAATCTGACATGTTAATTGAGTAAACTTTAAGTGAATGGATGAATATAAATAGAGGTGTAGTGCTCCTCACTTGAGATATACACACTCACTTGGAATAGCGCACTTGTGGAGGAGAGAAGTTGCTGGAGAAGGAGGAGAATCAGGTTTTTGATCTCCTTGTTGGTTTTACCTTTTTCCCTTTTTGGGGCATCTATATTGAGGAAGATTTTCCTGGGTTTTTCCCTTTAGGGTTTTCCCAAGATAAATCTATGTTGCTCTTGTGATACTGTTTCTTTCAGTGATACTGTTTTATATGCTTTTATTATGAAAAATTAAATGATATACTATTGTCTTAGCTAAGCATATGAAAAATTTAACATGGTATCAGAGCTAACCTGAATAGGGAGGCTTTCACAATTTATAGAAGCTAGGGCTTCTTATTTTTTGGTTCTCTCTCCACAATCAATCAGCAAAAGAAGGCTAGGCTGACTCTCCTTTGAAGGGTGCATCGTTCTATCAAAGCGGAATTCGATTCCGACATTTTCAGTCTTCGGTGCAGGAAATTAGGGCTTCTTTCTGAAGAGGATTTTTCTTGTGATCCTGGCATAGGATTTATCCCCTCATCAAAATCGAAGGTTAGAGATCTAGATCAAGATTTTTGGTTGGGTAAATCTCTAGGAAAGTCAAACCCTAGTTTGACCCCGAGTTCGAAAAACCCTAAATACTAAAACTGCTAAGTTTTGGTACATTCGCTATATCTAAATTTTGGCGAAGGCTAAGGAGCTGAAATTTGTAGAGGCCGAAGATAAAATCTTTCTGTACACTTTGTCAAAATTTCAGCCTTAGAGTCACCATATTCTGGAAGAAATGATCCCTCCAAGTTAGGGTTCGAGCCTCCTCTAGAAATCATTCCTAAAGAGGACACCTGGGGAAAATTTCTATAGCATGGGCTACAGAGGTCGAAATTAAATTCCTGAAGATGTTCCATAAATATCACAGACTTTAATTTCTATGATCCAAATTTCATAACCTGAATATGAAAAAGTGACATGTGGCAGTCCATGCAACTTCACTGTTTGGAATAGTCCTGAAATAGGTCACCGTGGGAAAAGAATCATAAATCCTAATTGGTGAATCCAATTCTGATGAAACCTGTGGTGTTGAATCAGGAACATTCAAGGTCACCTCAGTGCGAAGTTTTAGACATAGAGGAGCATATAGTACAGAGATATCATAGAAACAGTGATAGGCATTTTTGCAGAAGCTGAATCATCTGATTTGAGAGTTGAAGAATTGAGTTTTCCAGAATCCAAGTACATCAGTCATCTCACCTCATTCAAGCTCATCTCCTGGTAAGTTCAGGTTCTCATTTCACAAAAAATTTCAATTTTTTATTTTATCTAATAATATGACTTCAAGCACCAAGCTTGAATACAAGCTAGAAGGCATAGAAAATTTTCGAGCATGGAAATACAGGATTGGTCTCATTCTCCAAGAGAATGATCTTGATAAGTATGTCAAAGAGGAAGTATCAGAACCTAAATAAGCTGAAGCCAAGGAGAAGCACAGAAAGGATATGATTAGGACACAAATAATTATTGCTGAATCCACTAAGGATCGCTTGATTCCTCAAGTGTCATCCAAGAAGACTCCAAAAGAAATGTATGATGCCCTTTCCAGAATGTTTGAGGGAAGAAACATCAACAGGAAGATGAATCTAAGAGCTCAGCTGAAGAGCACCAAGATGAGTCATGGAGAATCCATTCATGACTATTTTTCAAGGGTCTCCCAGATCAAAGAGCAACTAGAAGCTATTGGAGATAAGCTTGATGAAGATGAACTGGTTATGACTGCTCTCAATGGCCTCACTAGACCATGGGAATCATTCATCCAAATGATGTGTGCCAGGAAGGAAAGCATGTTGTTTGATGTGGTATGGGAAGATTGCATTCAAGAAGAGACTAGAGTGGCCAATAAAGAAGCATTAATCAAAGAGGATGATCAAGCCCTAGCCACTCATACTAGAAAAAGAAGAAGGAATCAACCCATCTTCAAGAAAGGAAATCAGAAAGAGCATCATCCTCCCAGAAGAGTCCAAAGATCGAAAGAAATTCTATCAAGTAAAGACTACTCTGGTTTTCAATGTTTCCACTGTGACAAGATAGGACACATTGCCAGAAACTATCCTATAAAGAAGCAAGAATATTGACAGAGGATCAACAACAACAAAAGATATCAAGCTCATCTAGCTGAAGATGAGGATGAAGAAGAAGAAGATGAAGAACCTTCGAGAAAGCAAGCAAGAGAAGAAGATGTGAAAGAATATGTACTATTTTATGCCCTCTCTGGGTCTGTGACTCCTGGAGAAGACACTTGGCTTATAGATAGTGGTGCTTCAAAGCACATGACAGGACAAAAGAAAACTCTGTCCAATATTGAAGAAAAGAGCTCTCCTCAGAAGGTATCCCTAGGAGATGACTATCAATATCCGATCAAAGGAGTTGGTGAAGCAAGCTACAAACTTGAATCAGGTAATCCCTTAAAAATGAAAGATGTATTATATGTACCTAGTCTAAACAAAAATTTACTTTCTATCTCAGCTTTAGATAAGAAAGGATTCAGAGTTGCTTTCATAGATGGTCAAGTACTTATGTGGCCGAAAGGAAAGAATATTGAAGACTCAATCATCATTGGTGAAGAAGAAAGGGGCTTGTATAAACTCAAGGGGCACTCAGAAATAGCCTTTGTGCATGATTCCACTGACCCTAGTGAACTATGGCATAAAAGGCTTTCCCACATCAATTACAAGGCTCTACCACATGTGAACAAGGTAGTGACGGGATTACCAGATGTGAAGATCCAGCATGAAGGAATTTGCAAAGGATGTGCAAAGGGAAAGAACATCAAGAATCCATTCCCAAAGAATGAAACAAAATCAAAAGGTACGTTGGAATTGATTCATTCAGATGTATGTGGTCCAATGTCTTACACATCCCTAAGTGGCTTTGAATACTATATCACATTTATTGATGATTTTTCAAGAAAGACTTGGATATACTTCTTGAAGGAAAAGGGTGAAGTGTTTGAGAAATTCAAGGAGTTCAAAGCCTTGATAGAGAATCTTTCTAACAAGAAAATCAAGATTCTTCGATCAGAAAATGGAGGAGAATACACCTCAAAAGAGTTTGAGTGTTTTTGCAAAGATGCAGGAATAAAAAGGGAGCTAACTACTCCTTACAATCCTCAACAGAATGGGGTAGAAGAAAGAAAGAACAGAACCATCATGGAGGAAGTGAAGACAATGATATATGATCAAGATCTTCCAATGCACCTATGGGAAGAAGCGGCAAGAACTGCTGTATATGTACAAAATAGAATATCACATAGTGCTCTTGGGTTCAAAACTCCAGAAGAGATATTCACAGGAAAGAAGCCTGAGGTAAGTCACCTCAAGATATTTGGTTGTCCAGTATATATCCATATACCAAAAGAGAAAAGAACCAAATTAGACCCTACCAGAAAGAAGGGGATATTTGTTGGATATTGTGAAGTATCCAAAGCATTTAGAATCTACATTCCTGGATTCCGCCACATAGAAATCAGTCAAGATATGACATTTGATGAAGAGACAGCTCTCAAGAGATCCAGGAAGTGCCAACTTGAAGAAGTATATGAAGAAGAAACACCACCCAGAAGTAAAGAAACTACGTGTCTCCCTGAAGATGAGGCTCCTGAAGATCATGACATGGCAGAACCACAAGAACCTCCCATGATGGAGATTTCAAGAAAAAGAAATCCTGCTTGGACAAGAGAAATTTTACGAGAGGCAGAAAGATATGGAGCTCCTGAAGGCTCTACAAGGGAAAGAAAGAAACCTAATACTTTTTCCAACCATGTAGCCTTGATGTGTGACCTGGTAGAACAAGAACCTACAAACTATGAAGAAGCAGTATAGAAGAAAGAATGGGTAGAAGCAATGACTGAAGAATACCAGTCAATTATGAAGAATGATGTATGGGATATAGTTCTCAAGCCAGAAGGAAAAAGTATCGTATCCTCCAAATGGATATTCAAAATCAAGCATGCAGCTGACGGAAGTATCGAGAAGTATAAAGTGAGATTTGTGGCCAGAGGTTTCTCTCAGAAAGAGGGAATTGATTATGAAGAGACATTTGCTCCTGTAGCACGAGATACTTCGATTAGAACTATCATGGCTCTTGCATCCATAATGAAGTGGGACTTACACCAGATGGATGTGAAAACAACTTTTCTGAATGGTGTTATCGAAGAAGAAGTTTACATAGAGCATCCTCAAGGATTTGAAGTTGAAGACATACGTACTCATGTATGCAAGTTGAAGAAGGCCCTGTATGGTCTTAAACAAGCTCCTAGTTCTTGGTATGAGAGGATAGATATTTTCTTCGCAAGCATAGCACTTATCAAGAGTAAGGTTGATCCTAACCTTTACCTCAAGGTTATAGAAGATGAACCTGTCATCCTACTACTATATGTGGATGATTTATTCTTGACAGGAAATGAGAAACAGATTATGAAAAACAAGAAGAGACTAGAAGAATAATTTGAGATGAAAGACCTTGGGTTAATGCACTATTTCCTAGGTCTGGAAGTATGGCAAAGTTCAGAAGGAATCTTTCTCAATCAAGGAAAGTATGTAGTAGAGATATTGAAAAGATTCAACATGTTGAATTGCAAAGCCTTGACCACTCCCATGGATTCCAACCTGAAGTTGTTAACTGATGTCTCATCAAATTTAGTGGATGTGACCCTTTACAGATAGATCATTGGGTCATTGATGTATTTGAAAAATACCAAGCCAGACATTTGTTTTTCTATGAACACCTTAAGTCAATATCTAATTCAACCTAGGTAGGTTCACTTGGTAGATGCAAAACATGTGATGAGATATTTGAAAGGAACTATAGACTTTGGTCTATTTTATGATAATAGTCATGAGTATAGATTGCATGGCTATACAGATACAGATTGGGCCGGAAGTATCTCAGATAGAAAAAGCACTTCAAGTGGATGTTACAGTTTGGGATCTGCTATGATCTCGTGGTTTAGCAGAAAGCAATCCAGTGTTGCATTAAGTACAGTCGAAGCAGAATATATATCAGCTTGCTCTGCTAGTTGTGAAGCCATATGGATTCGGAAGCTACTATCAGGATTATTCAACCTAGAGCTGGACACTACCATGATTCTATGTGATAACCAAAGTTGCATAAAGATGACAGAGAACCATGTGTTTCATGACAGATCAAAGCACATAGAAATCATATATTTCTACATTCGAGATATGATGCAGAAGGGAGCTATAAAGCTTCAGTATGTGAGTACCGATGAATAAGTTGCTGATATATTGACAAAGCCTCTGTCCCGAGTAAAGTTTGAACACTTTCGAGAAAAGCTTGGTGTGGTTCTAAAGGATCTTCCCTGAAAGGGGGAGTAGTGATGCTGCAGTGGGATTGTATCATCCCTTACCACTTGCCCTAAAGTGATCTGGAGACCTCGGTCTTCGAGAATAAAGCAGGATTGTATCATCCCTGGGATCTTACCCTAAAGAGATCCGGAGACCTCGATCTTCGAGAATGAAGAGGGATTGTATCATCCTGGGACATCTGTCCATAATAGATCCGGTGACCTCGGTCCTCAAGAATGTGGTAGGATTGCATCATCCTTGGACATCATCCTAAAGTGATAGGGAGTGATTATCCCATAATTGTATCCAGTGACTTCGGTCGTCGAGAATGTGGTAGGATTGCATCATCCTTGGAATCAAGTCCTAAAGTGATAGGGAGTGATTATCCCGTAATTGTA
>LPNX010846668.1:234623-406205 GCA_001517045.1 Pseudotsuga menziesii
TTTTTAACATTATGATATGTTTGTATTATGATCAACTTTTTCTTTAACATTATGATATGTTTCTTTTTTATATTATGATCAACTTTTTTTTAACATTATTAGTCCATGCCTTCGGGCTAGTTTGTAGGGACTCTTGTAATTGGTTTGCTAGCTCACAGGGACTCTTGTAATTGGTTTGTTGTTTTTTTGATTAAAAGACACAGAAATCAAATCAGATTTTGTAATTGGTTTGTTTTTTTTTTCATTGAAAGACACAAAAATCAAAGTTTTCAAGCCTAAGTTTGCAGAAGAGAAAAATGCATAGTTTCACCTAATCAATGGTACTTGGTACTAGCAAAACTATTTTTTCCAGCAATAAAAAAATTAACAAATTTGATGTCTTATTTGGCCTCATTTCTAGGTGATGTCTTATTTTGCCTCTTGTCTAGGAGGACATAATTTTATTAGCCTTATATCCTAAGCTTTTTGTGTTTTATTTGTTTGAATTGAATTCAAATGAATTAATGCTATGGTCTCTTAGTAATAGTTTAGAACATTTGATGTTATGAAACAGTTTTCCATTAACACCTTCCCACATTACATCCCTCACACATCCACCAGCCCACCGCCTTACAACATACCCTAATGCAGATAGAGCAATATTGATGCATGCAAGCTAAAGTTTCCATTCGGGAGGGAGTATCTACGAGTAACAAAAATGAGCAGAAATCTAATAACAATACGTAGAGGAAAAAGTAGGTGTATTATCTCAGGAAGAGAAGCTAGTTTTAGCCCCATCTATCTTCTTCACATAGGAAGAAGCAACGTAATCATAGGTTCATATTATTCCTGTTCAATTTTGATGGAAACACGGATCTCCTTGTGGCTCTATGAATATTGCTCAAGCTTCAGAAGCATATGCAATACAATGAATGAATTTTTAACTACTAATTGACAATTTATTTCATTATTAAGTAAATTTTAGGAAATAAGAATCTACACAATCATTTGAATAACTACACTTAAATTTACATATATTCTCTAGAGTTGTTATCACATTGATATTTTTGTCCATGTTTGTTGTGCATAAAATATTTTCTACCCATTCTACATGATATCTCTACATGTGATCTCTTGAGACATGATCTAAATCTCCACCACCCAAACACAGGTCATGTTGTCAAACCTATAAAGCATTAAGGCATGTGTGCAAGGTATCTCTAAAATACCTTTGATTTTGCAGCAACAAATAAATTAAATATTTCATTAGAATGAAGAAATTAATTGACGGAATCAATGTATACTTGTAATTAGTTTACCTCAAATATTTTTGGAAGTCCACATAGCCTCCTTGCCAGTCTGAGAAGATTTGAATCAAAATTTCACATTATGTGGAGAACAAATGACAAGCTGACCTAAGCATTTTTCCATTACTGGGAATGAGAAAATAAATATAAAGTAAATGGTTGATTTATTGTTCCTTTCTCTATCATTTCTCAACTACATGACCTCCAGATGAAAGTCAATGGTGTCTTGCAGGCCTCAGAGGTTGATACAAGATGACACTATTATTCATGTATATTCATTTCTCTTCACATCTCTCTTTTCAACATTCAAATCCATGCTCATGTTGAAGCACTCCTACAATCGTTGCAGAGACAAATTTTGAAGATTTTTTTGTGTTCATATCCAGAAGTGTGGTACAACCTCATCCTTCTACCTCTCAGGCATCCAGTAGGAGGGTGATGATTAGTAATTATAAATACCAAAGTCATTAGAGGGTGGGGCACCTATCGAAAATCATTTGTTAGTGCAAACAAGTGGCCTTCTACAACACTTCGATTGCATGTAGGTGTTGTTCCCAGGTGAATAGACAATTTGAGTGTCTTTGTGCAAGGCAATGTGTGTCAAAGTGCATGGAAGTGTTGTGGAAACAATAAAATTGGATTATTGGCATAGCATCCGATGATTGATGTGCCAATGAGAATGAATAATTAAATAAAAACCCATGTTCTACACCTCAAACTATTCACTAGCAAGAACATGTATTGAGAAGTCATCTCGCGAGTACAACCACCCAAGTGCCATAAGTTTATTGACACCATGAACATGATCCAGGTATTCAAGCCTCTGGTGATCAATACCAACACTAGTATCAGTGGGGAATCATCTACCAATATATCTAGATATAAATATTAGGTGCACTTAATGGTTTTTTTATGCTGGAATTTTTATGTAGGTGGAAAAACTACGGTAGCACAAATTTCAAACAATACCTAGAGTACATGCAAGTGTTGTAGGACATGTGGTCCTTCTTCATAGTAAGTACATGTCATGTTTCATGATAGTGGTAGTGGAAAACAAAAACAGTACTTAAATATAATATCTATAACCTAGGAAAGAGGCCAAATAAGGATTCCCTTCTATCAATTGGCCATTAATGATTTTTGCATAAAATATTTAGCTTAAAACAGCTTGGTAATTGTGACAAAGCACTCTTCCAAGAGTAAGGACATTTTTACTTAGTCATAGTCAGAAATTCCTAGCGTAGATCATAATACTTTTGAGAATTGCATTGACACATGTCCATACATGTAATCTATTTGGAAGAAACAATGGCCTATACATCCTGCAAAATCCCCGAACATTAAGCATACATTTTGGAAGAATTCCATGATATAGCCTGCAGGTAAAGCCACATCAATCCTACCTAAACCTGGACTCACTTTAATTCATCCATGAGGATCTCATTTTCATGATGAGTTCCTTCCTACAAGGATGATGAGACAACATATGTTATCATGTCTCTAGTTGTGCTACTATGCTCCCAGATGGTAATTTGGTTCCTATGTGGTGTCTCTGGTTTTTAGAATTGGGAACATATCCTCTAACTACTGAGAAGAATCTTTATGTATCATTTGTTGCACCTCTATATGGGAATGTGAATGATCAAATATATTTTGTACCATTTTTGGCAAATCGAATTTACAAAGTATCTTATTATGCTCTATGTTGCTATGACTTATGAATTATTTCATGGTCCATTACGCATGACGATTTACTGCTATATCCCTAGAATATTTGCTTACTGAAGTGGATATCAAATTTATTTTAATGGGTTGCTTGGACGAACTCACTGTATGGACTATATATATGGGTTTTGAAGTTGAAACGACTGTCGCTTTCCCTTAGTAGTTGGAAGAGGAATGAATTAGCACTTTCCTTCTAACTTTCCTTACTCTTACTCACGTATGATTTCATAATGACTTTGTTGTTTTCATTATTCAAAATATTAATTAGATGGATTTGATGAAATGGATCGTTTTGGATCAATAAAGTGGAATTTATTCTATATTAACTATAGTAACAAAAAAAAAGTGATGGTTGACCTACTTGGTCTAGTTCTTCTGGTGGTCCTAATTTCATTCGTAATATTGCTCATTCAAATACTTATTGAAATGTTTCAATTGGTGCTGCTAGGAATGCTTTAGCTAGGAATGGTGATCCTTCAACTGCTCTTAGGACTCCATGGTAATTGTTGCTCGGGATCCTTGTGCTTCCAAGAATGAGGCCTCTAGGAATTATGTTGATGGAAATTACATTTGTTCAACTAATTCTAGAAATTCCCATGTTCTACTTTATGTTTCAACCAATCTTATGCTATAAATGTTTTGAGTTCAAATGAAGCCAAGAATTACACTTGGAATGTTGGTGTTGTTTCTTGTGTTGAGAATCCTTATGTTGCTTTGCGAACTGCTTAGCTAATATGTAACAATGATAGAACAAGAAAAATTGGAAGCAAAGGATGAAGGAGATTCTAGAGGATGATGGCATGGACTTGATGCCTTGTAACCCTCCTTGTTAATATAAGAACCAACGAAAATTCAGGTTTCCATCTTTCTTTGTTAAATTTTTAGAAAATATGAAGATACTTGAAGTTTAAAACTTTTGATAAGAAAATTCAGTGCATGTAGATATCATGAACAATTCAAACACAAATATTGAATCCATAAGACACATGATGTACCCTGGGAAAATTCTCCACAATCTAGAGGATGAAAAACCCAACAAAAAATATTTGAGTATGATATATAATGGCACATAATGATTTTACAACACTTTACATATTGATTGATAAGAAATATCTAAGCAACACTAAAGAATAGAGATCATACAAAATGTTGCCATAGACTTTCCAAGTGCATATCACTATAATAACAAGCTTATTGAGTGATACAATAAAGGTAGCTAATGGTTTCATGCCTTTTGGACATTGTGAACACTATACACACTGTGTGCACAGTTCCCACGTTACCTATTGCACATTTCTTGACTTGGTTCCAAGTTGTCATCTGAGAATTACCTCCACAATGAAGATATTCACCCTCCATTAATTTAATGGTGATATCTGCCTCTAATTGATTCAACTAAAGTGAACTAAAATGGAACTAAATCTAACTTAACTCGACTCAAGAGAATTGAATGTAATTGAACTGAATTGAGCAGAACTAGATGTAACTGAACAACTTATTGCTTGACCATTAGTTAGGAGTTTAATTGGATGTCTTTAGTGCTTCATGATTATTCAATCCACAACAACTGCTTTGCATAAATTAAGGAATAGATTCCTTAATTAGCTTAAAATTTGGTTGTTCATAACAAATCCACAATTCAATAGTTTTAACCACGTGACAAACATCAGTGTGTTGATCTATGATATATTTGTGTGAAGCTGTTGCTCAAGGTGTTCGTTCCTTTGGGAGTACCCTATGTACATGAACATGGTATCAGAGCGTTTATGAAGAGCCGCTTTCGGTTTTGATCAAGATCTAGAACCGGTGTTGCCAAAACTTTGAAAGGGTTTCCAATTCTAGTGTTTTTGTGAATTTGTGGCCTGTGGAAGCTGTTACATTGCATCTAGGGCACTGTTTCCATTAGGAAATTGTTTTTGTTTCGCCAAAAACCATTTCCGTTTGATCTTGAAACACCCATTTTGGAAAATATGAAGGTATAATGTTATAGTGATGGATTTGTTTAATTTTTTTAAATCTCTCATATTTTATCAGTTTTATTATTAGATCTTTATTGTTTTAGTCTTTGATTGTTTCCTTACCTGGCTGCGTATTCTCTTTTCCGTGCACCTTGTGCGATCGCGACGAATCAAAAACAGAAAGGGAAAGTTTTTTTCTTGTCTTCTCGGCTACATATGCTCTTTGTCGTGCACCTTGTGTGATAACAGCAAATCAAAAACAACAAGAAAACTTGAAAATGTAGGCTTTCCGGGTAAGCTAACCAAGATCTAACCCTATTGTGTGGAAAAAAAGATTTTTTTGTTTTTGTTTTTCATTTTTCTTTTTGTGAATTGCAGGAAAAAAAAGGCAAGCACAGAGAATGAGAGAGAAGAGTTAAAAAAAATAAAAATAAAAAAACCCTTCCTCTTTCTATTCTTTTATGTACCTTTTAAACTTAGCTCACTTGGTCCAAAGTTGCTTTATTCCTTAATAGGTCTTGATTTCAAGTCTTATTAAGCTACTTTTTAGTGCATGCAATTTCTATTTTCAAGTTACTTTATTGTAAAAGTGCATCTCACTTAAATAAAATAAAATAAAAAGTGAGTCACTTAAGTCTTTTAATTTATTATGGCACTATTTAAATTAACATTATTGTAAAAGTGAACATCACTTATTTTACAAAAGTGATTCACTTATAAACAACTTTATTGTAAAGTGATTTTCAAAGGTTGATATTGGGAAGAGGGGGGGTTATTTTTTTTTAGTTGGTCAAGTTAATATCTGCCACGTCACTATTGAAGACATCTTCAACATTTTCTTTGATCAAGCATAACTTCATCATCCGGAATCTATTTTCAATGCAGTTTTTTTTAAAATTGCATATTTTTTCGAGTTCTTTGCCTACAAGTAATTAGTTTATGTTATTTCACCCATTATTATATATTATGGCCACCCCTTGTGATATTATACTTACAAATTCTAACTATTTCTCATGGAAATCTCGTATGGAGGATGTTCTGCAAAGTAGGAGACTTTTCAGGATAACTTCGGGGAAACCAATAGAACCCACTGATGATGATAAGAAAATTAAATGGGTAAATATATGTGATAAATTTTATGGATTGATTGGGATTTCAATCTCTACTGATTTGCGATTCCACATATCTGGAATCGATGAACCTGATAAAGCTTGGGAAAAGTTGGAATCTGTGTTTGGTAAACACAATGAAATTTGGGGTCATCAACTTGAGAATGAGTTGATTTCCTTGAATCCAAATGATTTTTCATGCATTCAATACTATTTATCTAAGTATAAAACTCTTAGACTCTGATGTGAAGAATGCAATATTAAGAAAGAAATCAAACAATGTATTTATCATATTCTTTCCAAACTTGGACCTTCATATTTTGTTTTTGTATATACATTCTACTCCATGAAAGAATCCTTGACTGCAGTTAGTTATCAATACCTTAGTCTTGAATCCTTTTTTGATTCCCTTAATTAGAGAGAAAGATAAGATCATTCATCTTGAAATAATTAACAATGCAGATACATTTGGAAAAGCCTTATTGTCCCAATAGAAAGAAAAGCCCATGCCTCCCAAGAAACATAATTTTCACAATAATAATCCAAACAACAAGGGCCCCAAACCATGTCAGTCAGCTCCTTCTTTAAAAATTGACAAAGGATCCAAGAGGAAAGGAAATAAGACTAAGCATCATTGCAATTTTTGAGGGAAAGATAATCATGAAGTGTTTCAAGAAGATGGAAGCCTTGGAAGCAACAATGAAGAAGCACGACATTAGCCTAGATTCATCTTCAGAATCTATCTCTCATGGAAATGCACTTTGTGCTTTTGGTTACTCTTATTCTGCATCTTCTTCTTCTAGTTTAATTAAATGGCTCATTGATTATGAAGCATCTTATCATATGGCTAAGGATCAAGCCATCTTTTCTACTATGCATGAATGTAACACCAAACAAATATTTGTTGGTTATGATAGATCTCTAAGTGTTGTAGGATCTGGAATAGTTCTAGAAGAAAATGGTCATTTCAGTGATGTACTATGTGTTCCAAAAATTTCATGCAGTTTGTTATCAGTCTATTGAATTACTCATTTGGGTGAAGGTACACTACTACATTTCGATCCAAAATCCAACGGAAAATTCCGAAGGCACGTGGATTTCTCTTTTTAAATTTACCAAAAATCACAAGGATACATTTTTTTTTGCAAATGTGGCTAGAAGCGTCACTTAAGCGATGGATATTCTCATAATCGTCGGTCAAGCGACGCTTTTACTAACTATCTGTTGGTTAAGTGACAACGCCTTACACCTCCTTTTGAAAGTTGCTTCTCAAGAGTGACAAACAATGAACGAAATAGTCATTTGCAAAGGAAGGAATTTCAATGTTTATGGATCCCCAAAATATAGGAAAATAAGAATAACATGATCTAAAATTCATGAATATACCTTTTAAAACATTTTCTTCCTTATCAACTCTGTAAGCCCACTTATAAGCAAGAATGATGCTTTCATTTGCATACTTGATGTCAAAAATTTGAATTCCAACTGAGTCATGAACAAGTATGCCACAAATTTATCAATTAAAGTGATTCATATAACACAAGGAAATAAAACTTATCATTATTTAGGGTCTATTGAATTAATGTCCTATTTAAGTATTAAATAGAACTATTTCCTTGAATAACCATTAAACCTTAACTAAATTATGGAAAAAAAATTATGAGTATGAACATGTATTCTCCTTAATAAATGTACAATTCAGAGAGAATCATCTTATGAACTTCATAAAAAATCAAGTTGGATACTGAAAGTATTATTTGGGAAGGAAGCTATTTTGTTTCCATATATCTTGCAATAAGAAAAAATCCATATCCCAACCAAAAGTTTCTCCATAGTTGCTTAAATTTGTCAGACCTTAGGAATGAATTGAGAGTTGAATCATTGGGTGGGGTATGAGCATCATTTGGGAGTTTTGTTACATCCTTAACTACCAATAGAGTAGTCACAAGGTCCATTTACCATCCCTTGTAGAGTCTTCCAATAACCTTTTTCCCACTTTCTTCGACATAGACAAAAAATTCTCTTTAGTAAATTTTGAGCACTCATTAGACCTATGGCTCAACCATCCAGTGAATTAGGGATTATTTCCTCCGAAACATCCTCTCTCTTCTATTTATAAGTTTAATTGAGAAGAAAGGATTCTACTATGTAAATTTGAGCTCTCTGTTCAGCTCTATGTAAATTTGAGCTCTCATATCCGACGTTTAGGTTTTATTGTCACATATTTATATAGACATGGATATATAAGCCTCGTATTGATACATAATGTCAATACACTACCATGAATTAACAAAATATCTATGAGTTGAAGTGACCATCAATGATATTCCTTAAAAGAGACTACAACTTGCCTTAACAATAATAGGAAAAAGAGGAGTAAAGATCTCTTTTCGTTTGACTTTTAACATTGGATTCTTCTATTTCTCTTTTTCTATTTTCTGAATGGAAGACTGGATCAATCATAGCTGATGGATTGGGATGGAGGACCAGAGATCAAATTGCATGCCCTCTTTCTGAAATCAATGGTTAGTACTTTTGTCATCTTATGATTTACATTAATGCCCATTTTACACATTCTATTTTAGAAATTGATTACTGAATATATCTTGGATCAGCCTCTTCTATTTACATATTTGCTCTTAAACTAGATTTGACTAATCACATGATATGATAAGAAACCCTATTAATTACGGGTTCTATATACCGAATATTCAAAGTAGACCTAAAGCTTTTAGAATTATTCCAATCTTGCACTTGCAGGTGACAAATTTGACTTCTAGGGTTTTGGGATACTTTTCTTTGATCTAAAGAGTAACAAATTTTGTTCTGGAAACAAAATGACCGTCATGAAGATTGGCTACAACAAAATGGGTTTTCTGAAAAATCCCTAAGTTTGGCAAAGGTCTAGGGTTCGTGTATTTTGTAAAATCCACAAATCTCGTTAGGGTTTAGGTATTCTGCAAAGCACAGAAATCTGGGTAAGGTCCAATTTTGGGTATTTATTGATTTGGGGAAATTAGTGACATTTCTAAAAATGGCAAAAGGTTGGTGCTTTGATAAGGTGCTAAAGGCCATTTTTCCCCTGATGAACGGAAAAAACCTAGCATTCTGTATGTGTGTATGCACGCGGTGGAGAGATCTAGCCAAAGATGATTATTTTTGGAAGAATTTGTGTGCAAAGAAATGGCCATCTATTTTCAAAACCAAGGGATCTCCTCTAATTGGGGCTTCTCAGGGTTACCATAAAATTTACATGAGTCTCTGCAAGCGGTGGCGTAGCCCCCTCCTGGTTCCCAGATTGTCCTTTGATGATATAGAATTCTATGTTGATATATGGATGGATGATAAGTCGGTTTATTCAGATGTAGTCCCCAGTACGCTCCTTCAGTCAGGGATTATAAACCATCCTCCTGGAATTTGCGATATGATGAGGGATCATTTGAGAAGCCTAACTTGAAAGATGACAATTCCCATGAGTCCTAGGTTCCGGGTTGTGTTCAGTGAGAGAATTCGTGTTTCTCTTCTCGTAGGGAAAAGAGGCATTGATAAAGTTGCTTGCATTATTGATAAATCTAGCTTCGATTATATTGATGGACTGACATACAGGTCCCTTGCTTATGATTATTTGCAATTTTCTCCCTCATATCCGTTTGTATCATAGATTAGAGCCTAGTTTGCACTGCTGCTGGTGGATGCTCAAGACGGCAACATGGATGTCTTTAGCATTGAAGTGGACTTTTGCAATGCTGTGAACTCTAACAGCGAGGTTTTATGGCTTCTAGATATGCTAGATTGGAAGTAGATAAAAAGCTTAGTGGATGGAAACAACTTCAATTTCCAGACACTCAAATAGTAAAAGTTAAGTGTTCATGCGAATATGGCTGTTGATAAAATATGTCATGCAGTTTCATATTATGCTAGTAAGTTTCATCTTTCGTCGCAATGTGGCTATCTAAAAATTTCATCTTATGCTAGTAAATTTCATCTTTTCCTAGTTGCTATCTAAAAATTACATCTTGAAGCTGTACAGGTCACACAGCATGAGGCCAAAGCATACGAATGAGTTTCATTAGTAAGTGTTGAGAATTTGTCTGTCTATATGCAACAATTAGGAGGAGAACCTTTTGCTGTATAATAATCCAGATATCCATATACAATATTCAACATAGTGGATTTATGTTTTGCTGGATAAGCCCATTGATATGAATATGGTTGTAATGCCAACGCATTTCGAACAACCTTTTTAATTCCACGGAAGGCCCATCTTCATAGCCAAAGTCACTTCTTTATGGCACTTTCAGAGCACGACACCATCCATTCAGGCAAGTAATAAGCAGCACCAAACCTCATAAGGATTTCAGCATTGTATAAAGTTTTAGGAAATGTCTTTAACAGACTCATGGATCTCATCAATCTAATTGCATCTGAAACACTGGCAGGTCAAAAGAACCTATTGTGCATTGAGCAAATCTCTCCTGCAAACATGTGTCATAGCAGAGTCCTTTGAAGCAATAAACATAAGAAAACATTGAGTAAAGTTTTAGCAGATATCTTTGACTAGACCCTATTTTATCCAGTCTACCTACATCTAAAACACTGGCCTGTCAGATATTGAAATATGTGCATAGTGCATTTAGCCCCCAAAACTTGGCCTTTACAAAAGAAAAGAAACCCCTCACTCTCATATATTTGGAAGGAATGCTTCAGACACTAAGGCATAACAGATAGGATAGGATTAGGTTATCCTTAAAGGCCAATTTAAGAGTAAGCACTGATCCCTAGGAGATAAGGCAGTGTTCTGGATTTGCTCTTCTTAAGGTGCAGTTGACTTGAGAATAAAGGCACATGCTTTCATGCATGTTGAGTACTCTAATTTAAGACACCATAGGTTAGAGTTTGCTCATTTAGGTAAGGTGCATGTAGTCTAGTTAAAGGTGCAGATCCTAGAAGGATGCATGCCTCAGATCAGAGGTGTTGTTGTGCATGTGTCAAGATTCTATGTACCTACTCTTATAGTGTATAAAGGAGAAGGCAGGGGTATAGGATTAATGCCTTCTGTTCATCAGTGAGCAGTGAATTAGCTTGCTGTATTTTTCCTATAGCAGATTTCAGTTCAGAATTAATAAGAAAGTAGTAACAGGTTTTGACAGTCCATCTATTGAGTTTCTCTGTTGCTTTTAACTGTGATTCAGCAAATACACATATTTGTAGATTTGAGTGGCTGTCATGTTTCATCTATCTAGTAGTGTAGGAATTTTTTTAGTGCAAAGTCTGCTTACCATGGTTTGTAAAATCTAACACCCACCCCATCTCACTCATCTCCTCATCCCTTGTCTGTGGAATGTAGAGGATGTAGGTTTTGTGTCCCAGCCTTGGGAAACATGTCCTTGTGGTTTATAGGTTATTTATGTGCGAGCAATTGTGTCTATGGTTGTTTACCTAACTTCCCAACCATTGTTAGTCCGTAATCAGTATATAGGGCCATGAACAAGGCATGAAGGTTGGTCACTCGTTTTGAATCTTACCATTGGTATGAAGTCCCCTTGTTGAGTGCATAAATGTATGATCCTCTATGCAGACATCTGTAATAATAATAATGAGAGCATACTTTATTTTTGCTACTATTTCTGTTTATGTTCATAAGTGTGCTTATTTTTGGACTCTCTTATATATTTTTAACTTCTCTTTCTATTCTCCTTTTGTTCAGTCATTCAAATTGTATAAACTGGGAGATTATTTGAGGTTATTTGATCATATATTGAGATAATTAGACCATAATTATGGTGTCCAAAATATATGCTTATACTACCTTTTTATCAACATTCCTACAACTTTACATATCTGGCCAAATATCTATAATGACTTGCACCACATGGATGACCCAACCTTGTCATTTGCCTAAAAATTCCTCTAAGATGGCCTTTTCCACCATTCATTTGAAAAGAACATGAAAGTGAAAAAATGATGCAATTTTTTCATTATAATCTCCTTTTGTGGTTCCTTTAATTCTGTTCTTTTGAAAATTCCTAAAAACTTGTTCACAAATTTGCTTTTGAAAAAACAAGCTTCGCTACTCTTCTTTGACCTTCTTTGTTATCAAGAATGTTTGACCTTTTTTTGCAATTGTTTGGTAAGGGTTTGAGGTAATAAATAATATAGTTAGTGTAACTTAGCTTAGGGTTAGCATTAGACTAGCTTTTCAAAAATTCTCAATCTTTATTAAGCATAAAATTTTCCTTGTGGCTATAAATTTAGAGTAATGACATTGAAAAAGTGTAAACATCGTAGTCTATACATGTGAAATAAATGGAGGAGCACATGAAGTAGGATTGAAGGGACTGTCAAGAATGGTACAACTTTATTAATAATAACAATGGTTTACACATTTAGACAAGGTGGTCAACAGAATAGAGGTTTTCCACCCAATGTCCTTGATGAAACCTTCATTTTAAAAACGAGGGCCTTTTATACGCATTGAGGTGACTTGTACACAATGGTTGTGGGAAACTGTTTGCCAACTAGCTGTGACCCCTTAGAGAACACTTCATGACATTTTTGACCACGTGCTTTGTTGTTAATGCCTATAACAAAAGCACTAAATGACAAACTATAGTAAGAGGCTAAATATGACATCAATTGAAATCTAGGCTACCATCTCTCTATTTTTTACTATCCTACTCAAGTTTGATTAGGAACATTTGCTGCTACAATATTTGCATCTATTGGACTTTATTTGGAGGAATATTGATGGCTAGAAAGTTAGAAGTGAGACGCCACCCTGAAAAAATGTTGCAACAATGACTAAAAGCAGACCAGCCTTTCCTAATCAAAATTATTTAATATTCAGCCTCTAAGCAACCACTGCTGCCATAGATTTGCATTACAGTTCTTCCAAAGGTGAATTCTATGGTGGAAATGTTCACAACAGGTGACAATCTGTTCCAAGATAGAAAAGAGAATCCTAACTGGAGATGTTTTCTACAACAAAGACAATAGCAGGGCCTAAAACATAGTTTGGATACCACTAATCTCCTCTTTCTACACTGTGTGCAACTTCATATACTCCAGAATAGGAAATAGGTATTGATAGGTGGACCGCCCTCCCTATTAGGGTTTCTGTTTTAAGAGCAAATCTGCCCAGAATTCCATTTTCATCACTTCCTTGCACATAGTTCTGCCCACATTTAGAGAGGAAGGAGAATCTGTTTGTTTAATGCTTCCCATGCTTAGGCTTGGCAATAAAGTCATTTACTACTGCATGGGTTCTCAGAATTGGAATAAGACATAACTACACCTCCTTTCATGATGAAAAATGCAAAGATCTTCTTGGAATATGCCATAATTATTCGGGATGCGCCCAGATTGCCAAGAAATATGAATTATAATACGTAGGGCCTATAAAATGATACCCAGATTTGTTATTTGATGCTGACTTAGGTCTAAAACATGCTTAGACTAGGGCTGTCTTCATGCCCTTTGACCATCAGACCCATTGTTTATTGTTTGGGCACAGCCCAACATGGAGAATTAGGGTGATCTAATGTTGAACGATGCTCAGAGATGAAGTTCTATTGCACAACAATGCTTCTTTGACAATGCTTTTACCTACAGTATTTACCAATACTGCCTCAGAATGGCCCAGACTTACTGATCAAGGTATTTTTTGTCCTCAGGAGACCTCCAGACTGCTTAATAATGTAGTTTTATTCCTCAATTATCCACAAACTTTTCCCAAACAAGTTCAGACTCAAGCCAGGTCCCAGATCTAGTTTTCATGTCTATACACACCTTTTTTTGTGATGAAAATTGCCTAGAATGCCGGTCGTTATCTAGGGCTTATAAAATGATACCTAGAGGGCTGAGGCTCATCAACTGACCACTGAGAATCATAATTTATGACCTACATTATTAATGATCATCTTAGCTATCTTGTTCTTGATTTGGCAGTTGTGCATAAAGTGACCTTCTGGATTGTTTGTGGACTAATCCTTGGTGATAAGAATCAGATTTGGATTTTAATATTTAGGGTTGGTAGCATCAGCTTCACCTACTTCTTGTTTATCTTCAGAGAATGGAACTTTGGTCTTCTTTTCTTGGAAATTGTAGCACCCATCACTGGAGTGACCATACCTCTTTGTGATATACACAATACTTCTGATGCACATTACGTTAACAAGATGTTGAAACTTTGTTCTGTCCATTGTTGCCTTTCTTTTTGTTTGAAGGTTGTGAAAAAGAAGACGAAGAATAATTTAACTTTGGAACAAAGACCTTCTGTGACTGTTGTTGAGAGGATTGAGTCTATTTAGAAGGTGCTCTCTTGGAATTTGGACTCTACCTTCTGCCCAAATTGGAAAGCATGCTCAAGTGAAGTAATGTTTAGCAAATCTAATTCCTATTAATACTTTAAAAAGTACACCATTGAAATTAAGATGGGTTTCACCATCTAGCTTCACCTCAGGATGAATAAAGTGTTTGTTGAAATTGTCAATGTGTTGTTTAACAGTCTGTCCAATAATCTGCTGACGTTGTAACAGTCATGTCAACATTTCTTGTCTGTGGCAAAGAGGGTAAAACTTCTTTTGGATTGCAGGCTTGAGATGTGATTGTTGGTCTATTGGAGGCCACTAGCATCTTGAGTGTGTGATTTCCATTAAACAAGAGCTTGGCCCTCCATATGAGCTTCAACAACCTTGAATTTTGGATCTTCAGTTGTATGTGTTTGGGTCTTGAATCAGGTGGCAAAATTCCAAATTCAGACATCTAACATTTCTGTGTTAAGAAAACTGTTGAATTGGGAAACATATTTTTATTTTAGCATGCAATTGAAATGTAGGCTGATTGGCCAACCGGGGATGTATTAGAAGACAAAAAAGATAGCAGAAGCAATCTTTTGAGATGACAAAAGCATGTATTATCTATTGGCAAGCTGAAAGAGAAATATCCTTTACCACCATAATAATGGCCAAATTGTACAATACATGAACCCATATTTACAACGTTCTGGCACCCTAGCAACAGGTTTCCTAAAGCACAGACTTTTACCATGCTGTGTACTTGGGTGCTCTTGGGCCTCAGTGGTAATATGTTCCAAGAACCATGGATGTGCTGGGTGAGAAGTAGAAAATGGATGGTAGGAAGTTGAAACAAACCTATTTTCCTTCCTGAAACTTCATTGGCTGCACTTGGTGACTTGGATGAGAATTCTTTGAAGAAAAGCAGAAAATAGGAAAAAATACAAAGAAAATTTCTTGATTATGCTTCCCCTATTGGTCGTCAAATGTAATTTGTAGTGGTCTCATCCTTAGATAGTATATTGCTATCTATAGAAAATACATGGATGACAAACAATGGATTCTTGGGTCTCCAAAAATATTTAAACATGATGCCATTGCTTCGTAAATATTGTTTGCATTGCAAAATTTCATTGGTCTTCTGAGACAAACATTATTTATTTAAAATGCATCATTAATTACTGTTTGGATTCTAGATTGAGAATGCTTCAATGTTTATAGTACCTTCTCTAAGGTTTATGTGTGGGGAACCAAACTTTTCAATTGTCGCACTTGCAGCAGCACCTGTGAACCCTAGTAGATTTTCAAGACTTGGATCTCACCAGAGAATCAGGTTTTTACCAAAAGACAATATACTTGAACGTAGACACTCTTACATGATTAACAAAGAAAAAAATAAAACTATGAAATCTCAAATCTGACAAAATATTTACCTTAGAAAATGCTAAACCTGAAGTATCAAACATACAATTCTTTTTCCTTGAAAACCAAAGATTTTGTGGCATGTTGGAAATTGTCCAGTGCCCAATTTTGGACATGCAACAAGCTTGGCCTGCTGTGGCCTATATTAATGTTCTGTATGTAAGGATCAGAAAACTTGTCCTCTTGAAAACCAGAACTCTAGATAGCTGCACAGAGTCTCTTGCACCTCAGAATGCTAAAAGAGTCTCTTGCACTTCAGAATGCTAAAATTTATCTCAAGTAATTTGTTCTTTGCAGCAGCCAGATGGCTCACCTTCTGGAGCATATAAGCAGCAATAATGCATCAATATGCGAGAGAAGAAACTGTGGTGAGAAAAAACATAACATGAGAGCAAACAAGGAAATTCAACTGCATTTGTTTTCCCGGTTCTTTTCAGTTGGCTTACTTGCATGGCTGTGCATTTTAATCGCATTTGTAATCCCCTTTATTTTCAATTGGATGACTTGCATGGCTGTGAAGAATTTAACATTTCGGACTCTAGACTTATGTGGTTTTGTCATCTGTCATTGACGGGTTTCAGGTACCATTCACTGGGCTTCTGTCTTTTTGGTTGGATGCTTCTACTTTTTTAGTTCCTAGGGAATATCTTGGGGCTTCTCCAAGGCACTTTAGGTTAAAGCACACGCTTTCTGATTAAATTTTCACTGCGTTTCTTTATTCGGACACCACTTTTGCTTAATTTATGTAGCAAGTAATAATCAAGATGATGATTTCTAGATTGTGTTCAAAATAGAATAGAACAGTAAGCATTCAAAAATTCACTCATCTTTTTTTTCTTCATTATCATGGTATGGGCCTACTAAGATGTTTACTGAACAGTGGCTTTAGTAAATAATCCTCTTTTAGATTAGATTCTAATTGGGATTCATATTATGGTATGAAACCAGAACCAAAGAAGTTAAACATATGAATTAAATGGCACATAATCAACATGAATATTCATTTTCTATTTACAAGGAATGGACAAGTGATGAAACTTGTGCACATACACTAGCAGGGGATGAGAAAACAATTTATCATGGATAACTAGGAACTTAAGATCAATATTGGGAAATAATATCCAATGCATATAAGTATGGCACACTGCAGATAATTTCCCTGTAAATATGTTTTAAGAAATCTATTTGGCAGTCAGGGTTCATAGGATTTTATTGCTTAAAGAAGAAAAATTGTTCATCAAAGACCATATTGAGCACTCAAACTTTATCTAATATAAAGGTGGGCTGAACCATACAATATTTGTGAAGAGTTGATATATATGTGTTCACATTATTTATTCAGCAGAAACCAAGGCTGGATTTTCATCTCAAGCATGTAATAATGTTATTCATTTGCAACATTCTGTGCACATAAAAATATACATTTGTATTTAATACTAGAAATACACTCACATCAACCCAGGACTATATTTGGCAATTTGCAATCTTTTATTTCCTGTAACAACAGTACAAATAGGTGTTTGACATAAGATTTCCAGTGTACCTTCAGGTCTGAGTTTGACTATTTGTTATAGCTGCCTAGTACAATGATTTATCAAATTCTATGTTACTTCCATCCTCGTACCCAAGTTTCCTGGCAACTTGGATCACAACGTATGTACTGAGCAGTCTAGTTTACCTACTTTTGGTCATTTGTTGGACATTAACAAACTTATCTTCAAGTTAGGCTCTCAGAAATTCTTGTTTGAAATATGCATTTTCCATTCTTTCTGTCATATTATTCTGACGTTCATGTTTCATGTTGGACTTATATTGCAGTGCCATTCCTTAATTGATGAATTATCGACATCACACTCAACAGACTTGCAACAACGTGCCTACGAATTACAGGCACTGCTAGGCTTAGGTGCTGATGTAGTTGAATGTGTGATGCCATTAGATGCGAGCTGTGAAGACATTGAGGAAAGATTTTATCTGTACTTTCTTGAGATTTTAAAACTCTTCATTGCAGATCCTGTAATATTTCACATGTATGATTTTGTTCCATTAGTCTTTTCTCATAGAGTACCTCAACTATTTACTTCTAATGCCGACTACACTACTTTCCTCTATATTTGATATTTATGAGAATGTTAGAACTTAGTATTTGTTAGTTTATTACCTAATTCTGGCTTCAAATTGCCCCCTTGACTCTATTTGGACATTGTTGTAGTGTACCTAATATAAGGTAATATAAATAACTATATAATAGTATTAAGACATTAATAGAGGGTCACTTATAAGCCCTTAGGAATATGCAATAGTAAATGAGAAACGCCAAGAAATTACTATCCAGAGTGGGTGGCATCTGACAGTCAAAAAACGTATTTCCTAAGAAATGTGAGAAATGGGAAAACACTAGGAAATTGTAGTCTAGAAACAAGGAATAAAGAAAAAAAAAGAAAGAAGTTATATTAATGTCCACTAGCTTTGAACAAATAACTAGTTATATTTGTAGTAGTGATATGGACAAAATGTAGTAGTGATATGGACAATCAACACATAGATACACCTAGATATAGACATATGTCTGTATCAAAATGCAGTGCAGTTTTAATCAACTAATCATATGTGGCTAGAAAGTGATGCATTGTTTGTGTAGATGGAAAGTCCTGCATCATTTCGAAAATGTCATATGGTGAGCATTCAATCTGCTTGATGGCACCCTAAGTAATCCAACCAAGGTTCAGAGCCTTGTCCATTTGTTACCCAAAATACATGGACATAAGTATGAACCCAAGACAAGATACCTCCTTTCGTTCTCAATAATCCTTTAGCTCCAATTGAGGATAGTGGAGTATGCATCAATGTAGTTCCTCCCTCGACTAATATGTTTTTGTGTTACACATAATTACCATGCTCAGACTTGGAAAGGCAGGTAACTTGCCATACTTAGCATACTTGCACTTGGCTTACTGAGCATAATAACAAAAAAACTGTTTTAATGTAGGATTTGTTACTGAGGACTATGTCAGGTATTGACTTAGGCTACTTGGCATACTTGGTAGTACTCACCAATATACAGGAGTATGGAAAGTAGTGACAAACAACACAACACTCAGTTGTTAGTGCAATGAGATTCAATTTATTCTTTATTGCTAAACAGTTATGGACATTGGAGAACCAACCATCCAAGTACTTGAGTCTTAAAAGAATAATGGGACTTCCAAATATTGCGAGTGACGTGACACCTTGATTTGTGATTGTGAACATTCCACTTCCTGTTAAGATGATCAACTAGTAAACAATTTGGCTGGCACTTGTCATAAAGTTCCTTGGTTTGGTAGTCCATAAATGGATTCCCATAAGACCATTTCCAATCCCCTTCCAAATGGGTCCACTAATATCCAAACTCAGCATGAACATACAATCTTTTGAATTGTCTGACATAATGCACTAGAAGTATGTTGGTCAACTGCCTGAAGTCTTTGAGAATGATGAATCCTAGCATCATTTTTTCCAGCCATGAAGCTAAAGAAGATGAATCCATCAATAAGAACTTTTCTTGCAAGGTGTGTTTCAAGTTAATATAACTCGGATCACATGTTAAACGATTAACAAACAGTTGTAGCACCTTCGTATTCACTGACTCATTATGGCATCCATCCAAAGCATCAATTAAAGGCAAAAAGTTACCATTGCCTCCAAGAAATTCCCGTAACTTGTTGGATTGGTTCAACATCAATGAGTCCTCAGTGTTCCCCAAATAAAACTTAAGCAAAATGACTTTACTAGGATCCGTTCTCAGGCATTCCACCATATCAGTTGCACTTGTAAGTAGATTCTCTTTAATAGATAAGTTAACCTCCTTGCTTGAGTTCATTTGTTTTACCAGGATTTCCATGTTCTTCAGCAAAAATAGATTACTATACATACATCTCTCTTCTATAGAGGGAATTAAATTATTGAACAGGTTTCTACATTTGTATTTTTTTTTTAAATAGTTGTAGCTGTCGGATAAGCGATGGAAACGGCCTGCAGGTGTCGGTTCAGCGATAGGTTTCGCTGTCCTGTATGTGTTGGTTAAGCGATGGAGGCCACCTGTAGTTGTTGGTTAAGTGATGGCCTGTAAATGTTTTTTTTTTTTAAATTTATCCACCATCGCTTAACTGACGCTTACGTTTTCATTATTGTTGTTTAAGCGATAGAGCAGTTTAAAATTTAATATGAATTAAATGTCGGATAACCGACGATGTACATTTAAGTGAAGGTAAGTGGGTTGTCGCTTAACCGACGGCTTTGAACGCTGTCGAATAACCGATGGAAACTGACTGATGGTTAAAACAAATCATAGTGTCTTACATGCAATAGGGAAGTGTCGAAAATTCGACAATATGGCCGTCGGTTTTTTGGTCAAAATGTAGTAGTGGTAAAACTATGACATTTACACTTCACCAACTTGTAATCAAGGATTTTAAAAATCCTCAAAATGTCCTTGCTACTAGAAATATTGATGATATTACCAGGTTGTACAAATTTAACAACTTTGGCTCATCACCTTTTCCTTCAGTTTTTGTTGCTCATAGTGATAACTTGAGAAAACTTTGTTATGAGAGATTTGGTGACTTAAATTATGCCTCATTGCAACAACTATGTAAAGACAATATGGTGACTGGTCTTCCAATTGTATCTTGCAAGAATGGTGTTTGTTTTGGTTGTGTACTCGAAAAACATCATCGGGACAGTTTTGACAAATGTGCCTCTTGACACACCTTGGTTCCCTTGGAGCTTGTGCATAGTGACTTGTGTGGTCCTCTTCCATTTGCTTCCTTTTCTTGTTTCAAATATTTCTTAACTTTCATTGATGACTACTCCAGACGCACTTGGGTTTACTTCCTAAAACTTAAGAGTGAAGTATTTAACATGTTCTTGGCTTAGAATGCCCTTGTTGAAAAACAATCTGGTCATCGAATTATTAAGCTAAGATCTGACAATGGAGGAGAATATGTTAACAACAAGTTCACTACTTTCTACACTGAACAAGGAATCCAACAACAACACAATGTTCCATATACACCATAACAAAATGGTGTAGCTGAATGAAAGGACCGCACTTTAAAAGAAATGGCTAATTGTATGATCCAATCTAAGGGACCAAGTCTTCAATATTTGGATGAGGCCATAAATTGTGCAAATTACATAGTTAAATGCACACCCACTAAAGTTTTACAAGGTATAACACTAGAAGAAGCATGGAGTAAAATTAAACCAAATGTAAGTCACTTCCATGTTTTTGGTTGTAAAGCATGGGATCACATTCTGAATGAAAACCGGAAAAGATTGCAGCCTAAAAGTGAAAAGTGCATATTTGTTGGATATTTTGAAGACGTAAAAGGTTATACATGTTTTCAGCCACATTCTCAAGACATAATAATTAGAAGAGATGTTAAATTTAATGAAAATCTCTTGGTCTGCGAGCCTAACTTGGCGGGTGTGCCATATTTGGCTTGCGATCCTAATTTTGTGATTGTACCTTTTTGTTTTTCTTCTTCCAACTTCCTTGATAGGTTTCCAACTCCAGTTTCTGATGATTCCAATGAGGATGAAAATCCACCTCTGCCTGCTCATGTTCCTCCAATTGCACCAGTGCCAATGCTTCCTTGATTTGTCCATTCAACATGTGAAGCAGCTGGTGATCTTGCCGATGATCCTAGAGATCAACCTCAAACACGTTCTCAGTTTGAGTGAGCCTCTTATCTTTTGGCTCAAGTTTTCAAGAATCATGATCCCGAAACTTTTGTAGAAGCTTCAGGAAATCCAAATTGGGATGCAGCTATGGATGAAGAATATCGTTCCTTAATGGTGAAAGATATTTGGGATCTTGTTTCTCTTCCAAAAGGAAGAAAACTTGTCATATGTAAATGGGTCTACATAACTAAGTATACATCAGATGGAAGTGTTGAAAGACTTAAGGCAAGGTTAGTTGCCAAAGGTTTTTCCCAAGTTGAAGGGATTGGCTACAATGAAACCTTTGCTCCTGTCACAAAAACGAATTCCATCCGCCTTGTTCTTTTCCTTGCAGCCTTACATAATTGGAAATTCCATCAAATGGATGTCAATTCTGCCTTTTTACATGGTGATTTACAGGAGAAAATTTACATGGAACAACCTCCTGGATATGTTAAGGATAACTCTAGCCTTGTTTGTCTCCTTAAGAAATCCTTATATGGCCTTAAGTAAGCTCCTAGAGCTTGGTATGCCAAAATGGATAGCTTTCTCATTGACACTAGTTTTTCTAGATGTCATTCTGACCCCAATGTCTATACCAAGAAAGTAGGAAACCATCTCATCATACTTTTTCTTTATGTTGATGATCTTATCTTTACTGGTAGTGACCCTAAACCTATAACCCATGTGAAATCCAGTCTTAAGCAAAATTTTGAAATGTCATACTTAGGACATTTGCATTATTTTCTTGGTCTCCAAGTCTTGCAAACCAAAGAAGGAATCTTTCTTTCCCAGTCTAAGTATTCTTGTGACCTTCTTTGTCGCTTTCGCATGGAAGATTGTAAACCAACCCCTTCATTAGAGAAAATTTCAAGTCAAAATGGGCCTTTTAACTTTTATTCAAATTCCATGTCATCATGTGTTAGCCAATGAAATTGCTTTAAATTTGAAATACCGTATAGGTCTCAAACACCTTTTTAATATAAATTTGGGGATAGGTATCATAAAAAAACTACTTTTTTTGTTTGTATTTTTGAAATATCTCCCTGTGTTTTTACTCAAATTTTGATCGGGAGAGCTCGTTGGATGCAGAATTAAATTCCACATCCAACGAGTACCCACTCGGCCTACTTTTGACAGACCCCGCTACCCCAAAAACAAGAAATACCTGAAAAAATGGAATGATGACATCATCATTCCGTTTTTTCAGGTTTTTCTTGTTTTTGGGGTAGCGGGGTCCGTCAAAAGTAGGCCGAGTGGGTACTCGTTGGATGCGGAATTTAATTCTGCATCCAATGAGCTCTCCCGATCAAAATTTGAGTAAAAACACAGGGAGATATGTCAAAAATACAAACAAAAAAGTAGTTTTTTTATTTTCTTCCTCCAAAATTAATAAATATTATTTTATTATTTTAACTATTATTTTATTAGTTCATTTTAGGAGGCCCATTTTGAGTTGAAATTTCCTCTCAGTATATGCCACCTTGTATCATCAACTTGTTGGTAGTCTCTTATACTTGACTCATTCATGTCTTGACCTTTCCTTTGTCGTTGGTCCTGTTGCCTGTTATATGCAAACACTTCATGAAAGTCACTGGAAAGCAGCAAAAAGAATACTTCACAATATTGGAGGTACAATTCAGTTTGGGATTCATTACAGTACAGGGGGGAAACCTTTGTTGGTTGGTTTCATTGATTCAGATTTGGTCGATGATCCTGATGATCAAAAGTCTATTGCAATTTATGTTTTTAGTCTGGGCTCTGGACCTATCACTTAGGCTTGTAAGAAACAAAAATCTCTTGCTATTTCTTCAGTAGAAGCATAATATCAAGCTGTAGTTAATGCCAGTCAGGAAGCTTTATGGATTCGACAGATCCTTTTAGAGTTTGGATTCGAGCATCAGTAGCGTACTCCACTTTGGTGTGATAATCAAAGTGCCATCAAGCTTTCCAAAGATCCAGTTCTACATAAATGCATCAAACACATTGAGCTACACATGCACTTCTTTAGAAATATTGTTCATGATCATGTTCTTGAAATTCTCTATTTCCCTACAGATGATCAAGTTGCAGACATCTTCACCAAGTCTCTTACAGAAGCGAAGTTTTCTAAACTTTGATCTATGTTAGGAGTTCAGGAATGTGTCCTTAAGCAGGGATAGGCTCTAATGCCTCCTTCCTTCTCCTAATAGTGTCACTTTTGAAAATCCTTCAATCATATCCCAAGTTGATATTAAGGGGGGATGTTAGGATATTTATCTACTTAGGAGTTATTTAAGATCAACTTGTGTAATATATCCGTTAGGTAAAGTGTGTTTCTTTAGTATGCATTTGTAACTATTCTAATATAATGACCACGGTATGCTCTAAACATAAAGTGATATGATGGTTCAAATTCTCTTAGATAATACCTACCATTGATCCGTAGCCTAACACTCGATTGGTACATGATCCCTATTTAAAGACAATGGAGGTTCCTTGGCTAGTTGATCAATTATGAGATGCTCATATGTAAATTTTTTTCTTTTGCATAATAAATTGCTCCAAGTGTTATAGTTGATTTTACCACTCCAGATGAATCACAATTGTATGTCATTTCCATGTCCCTCTGCGGACTCCTTAGACCCCTTGGACCATTTTTTGTCCTTTGATGTTTCCTTGACCATCCCTAAAAACATGTGTAAATTCATATACACAACTTTCAAATCCTTAATCACTTATATACATGGGTTTGACCCCTAAAACCGCGTACATCGAGATGTGTACAAAATACAAATCCTTTTGGAGTTTTCCTTGACATGGATCCAACTCACTTGACTCCTGGCCTTCCATATGCCTTGAGATCGCTCGAATTCGGCCTTTCATTACCCCTTTGAAAATATATATAAGGAACTCTTTGGTACATTGAAGGCATATGAGAGAATTAAGAGAAAACAAACTATAGTCCATTGTTGCCGGAACTTGTGCTTGAGTCTGCATCCCTTTGTCCATTGGAACACTTTTGTGTTCTTCCCAAGCTGGCCTTTTGCTTCTGAGCTTGCTATCGAGAGATGGAGGATTGAGGTGGTGGAGCCCCAAGTGGGGGATTCAGTTTCTCTGATTCGCAAACGTGCCGACAGAGGTTGTATCCATTGTAATCTCTGATTTTATATTAATAGAAATATATTTTCCTGTCCAATAATGTATGTTTGAATGAATATTTTATCCATGGGATGATTTCAAATGCTTAAACATTGTTGATTATATATGCTAGAATAGATCTAACACCAATATGTATAGTATGATTATATTGTTTACTTGCTGTTGAGGAAGTAATCTATCAATTCAAGCTGAAGTTGGAAAGCTCAACGGGGATCTACTTCAACCATCTGGAATAAGGTATGAGGACTGATCCTTTAGTGTTAGATATTTAATTTCTATTGCATATTGGAAAGGATTGATTTCCGGATTCAAGCTGTCTATTGTGCTACTCCAAGCCATAGGAATTTCTCTCTGTAACAGAATTGGCAACTTTGTTGGGGAGTTCCTAGTAGTTGTCCTTTGGGGATTTTCTATCGGCATTCAATGACTTTGAATTTCTCTTTTTCTCTTGTTTCTGTGTCGGGTCTAGGGGCATGTTTACCTAGCAGTGTCTGATTGGTGTGAATTTTGTCTCAACTTATCTGTTTGCCTTTATTTTTATGCACCTTTCTTCCTGTACGCGAGTTTTGAACTCACAGTCGCGTATATATGCTGGTTTCTTTGCTATTTTTGCGTATACACATGGGTTTACTATGAACAGTCACGTATGCCCATAGTTTTTCCTTTTAGAGGAAGTTGAATGGTTGCTGGGTGAATTTTGATGGTTGCTGAGTCTCCTTTGATACTGCCAAAGTCTATATACACCTTTGTTTCTAACCAGAGACGTTTTTTTTAGGGTAAATTTATTTTTTAAGAATTTTCTTGTCATTGCATTTTTGATTTTTTGTTTTGGGATTAGTGCATTAGAGTTCTTTTACATTAGTGCTTTGCTTGAGTGCTGCTTGAGTGTGCTTGCAGAGTATGGGTATTGTAGAATCATTCTTTTGTTTTTTATATCTCATTTTATTTCAAAAAATCCAAAATATTTGCTTATCATCATGCATTGCATTTTGCATTTTGCATAGTACTTGCACTAGATTTGCTTTGGAGTATTAGTCAGGATTTCATATAGGAAAGCTTGCATTCATCATTTGAAGAAAATTGTGCATTTCACGTAGTAGCATACCCTATTTTCATGGACACAATGCATTTGCATTGATTGTTAGGTGTTCATTTTACTTCATGTTGTGTCATAACACCATTAGTTGCACGACCATATCCCTCTTTTGAGTAATAAAGCCAATTAAAATCAACGCTTAATTAAAATGAACTACACTATTTTATTTGATAGGGTTCACCAACAAGATTAGGTTTTAGGGTCTTGGAATAGTTCATTGTGAGTAAATTATCCAAGACCACTAAACAACATGTATGTGTCTGTCCAGGTGAGTGTGTGAAATTCCTTTGTATAACCAGTGTTTCTCAGGATCCTCCTCTCAAAAGGGAGTTAACCACGAGGCAGTGTGAATGGTTATTGATTGTGATGACCCCTATTCATAACTGAGTAGCATCGGAGATATTTCTAGGATTGTATTTGTATCTGGGGGCTCTCTCAAGAGTTTCGGGCTTTGCTACCCTGCCCCTACAGTCAATCGCGCCTGCACTTGTTCTCCTAAGCATTGATTATATTGAGGTGACCTTAGTGGCCTTACCTAGGATATCGAGGGGGTACTTTGCAGGGGTTATTCTGCAGGTGTCCAAGCCAGGTTGGGGTCAGACAGCACAGTTGATTTATGCGTTGAAGTTGAGGGCCACAATAATTGGTTACGTACCTCCGCTTGTTGTGTATGGGAGTATCAAGCCTCTCCTAGGCGAGACATACCTGATTCATTCAAGAGCTCACTTATCCTACCCTTTATTGCTTGTATTTGGCTTTATATTTTATTGGTGATTGCTCTGTGCACGTTAGGTTGCCTAAAGTTTGCGTAGATAGAGAGTCTTTTGTATTTTTTGAGTCATTGTGGATTCAGGTGTGGCTCCTTGCCATTCTCGTCGTTTAGTAGGAATTCTGCCTTCTACATCTCCTCCTCCTTTGGGAGTGAGAAATAGACAGTCCAGATGGACTACTTCGCACATTGATTCACACACCATGGGAGACCATATAGAAGGTATTCCTGAACCACCTTCTCCCATTCATGTGGAAGATGGGGAGTTTACTCCTAACTATGATCCTTCACCCGATTTGACTGAGTTAGGTCCTGTGATTTCTGAGATAAGAACCTTTCATGATAGACCTACTTACTCTAGGGTTGATTCCCCATTGACGCATCGCCGGTATGGAATGCCAGAGGATGATGAGACTCATTTTGAACCCGTGAATAGTAGTTATGGTATTTCTGGTTTTCCCACACATGATTTGGCATTTCATGTCGAATTTGAGTTCGAGCCTAACACTATGCCTGGGGTCACTCTCATTCCTTACAATGCGAAGAATTTTGGGAGCACTAGTCACATTGCACCTTCCATCCTGGTGGTGGAAGCTACATCACATATTCCTCCTAGGTCTAGGGTTAGTGATCCTATTAGGATACCAGATCCAAGACAAGTGACTATAGGGAATAGTACGTACATAATTACACAGATCCCTTCATCCTTTGTCCCTAGTTCTTCGAATGTTCACCCTCCACCTCACTCACGTGGTCCTTTAGGCCGAAACATTGCTATGAGTTATGTCTGTACTATGGTTACTAGACCGATTGTGTCTCAGCTTCATGCACAGCCCGTTGTTTTAGGAGGTCATGTTCATACTTCTATAGGTCACATTCCTACTTCCGGAATGTATATTCCTACCTCCGGAGCATATGTTCCTACTTACGGAGTGTCTCATGGGACATCTCATGCGATGACTTATGGACACTATTATGGGACACAGTATGGATAGGGTTCTTCACCTTATGGGGGTAGGTATCAACAACCTACTTACTCTCCAAATTAAGGCTTTGTAGCTCCGAATAGTCAAGGTACGCCACACTATGGTGCTTCCATGCCACCCTATACGGGTCAAATGGGAGGAGGGCACTATGGAAAAGTCCATGGTGGTAATCAGACCTATGTGAATCAGAACTATCAGGGAGAGGTCCATCAACCTCATCATCCTAGGATCCCTTTCCTCGCAACACTGAATCTTCCTGACTTGTCGAGATTGACAAACGATCCTGTACCTCATGACCTGGCTTGGCCAGCTGTAATGTCTCGGTTTTGACCCCGTTTGCATGATGTATATATATGTAATTCATCGTGGTGAGGAGCTAAAGGCAAAATATCCACCATCAATTTGCTTGTGAATGTTTCAGCAATAGGGATATTTGCCAATGGAATGCCGTGCTAAGTCGGCACATTATAATTCGGCATCATGTAAACATGCACATCAATTAAAATAAACCACAACCAGCTACGGCAGTACAATGTTAAATGAAAAGGGCATGGTTCCAAAGGATAAGGGGTGGGGGATGTCAAACCTTGGTCTATGGGAGAAAACCCATGTTTTACCACCTTTTTTTGTTTGCCACCTTTCTTGTCTCATCCAACCTCTTCCAACCTCTTTAATGTTTTGTTTGGTAGATAAGGAAGTTATGGCTGCTGCTGGTTGAGGCAGTTATGGTCTTTGGGAGTGGGGTGGCAGGATTGTCAGCCCCTTTCCCACACCCACACTCCACCCACGACTGCATTCATCCCTCCATCTTCTCCACGACACCATTTTTCCCTGTCGGTTCATCTCCTCACGCGTCGGGTCTTCTGTTCTCCTCATGCACCGGTCGGGGGCTCTCTTTGCTGTTCATGGTCTGTTCGTTCCTCCATTCGGCCTGTTCATCTACGCGCTTAGGAATTGGTCGGCATCTTCCTCACGTAGAGGTCAGTTCTATTCACCCTCGCGCAGGATCTCAGTGGTCTGCTCACTCCTCATGTTGGTTGTTCATCCGCATGCATGAGCGGAGCTGTGCACTCTCATGCAGGAGCTGGAGTCTTGCTCATTTTCCTCATGCACAAGAGTTCTGTGTGGGTTTTCCTCACGCTCTAGGCTATGTGCCTGTGTGTTTCACACCAGTTCAGTGGAAATTATATGTTCCCCTGTCGATTATGGCCATGTGTGTTGTCAACTGTGGTCCGCGTATGTGTTTTCCTTCTGTCCACAGCGAGAGTCTATTTTCTCTCCATTGTCGGACTGTGTAATTCTTTTGCTATTTCATTATGGGACGGGAGCTGTCATCTTTCCCACGTTTCGTTGGCTGAGTTTCCCTGTTGTTTGGGATTGTGTATAGCTTCCATCATTTGCTCTATGAGTTGTGGCTGTTGATTGCCATAGTCGTTGGCTGAGTCTCCCATGGTTACGTCGGGAGTGTTGTTTCCCATTCACTGTGGGCTGTGAATTGTTGCCATTATCCATTGGTTGATTGGGCTGCTGTTGTTCCCCTGGTTTGGGGTGTTGTTGCTGAGTTTTTTTGGCCACGTTAGGGCCAAGAACAACTCTGTGTTGTTTGTTGGGACTGTTCTCGGTGGTCTTTCCTTCTTCACAGGGCTGTGAAGGGATTGTTTTGCTGCATGTAAGCAGTGGTTGGTCTTCGGACGATGCTGGCTTGGCCAATCTGTTGATGGCTTGATAAACCTAGCAGTATTGAGTTGGATTTCTAGTGTCCCCTTAGCTATGTCTAAGCTTGCAATTGTCCCTTAATCCTTGAGGAATCATGCCTAGCTCAGGGGTGGCAGCGTTGCTAAGAGATTGATGAGCACGCTGGCCTATGGTTGGGTGGAACGTTGCAGCGACGTAGTTGGTTGCAGGTGAATTCTTCATTGAAAGATAAGTATTGCTGCTATTTCATCTCTGTAACTACATAGGGATGTCAAGTGAATTATAATGAACATGGGAATGCTGGAATGTATATGTTTGCTTCCGCTGTATGATTAAATAATTATGCATCTGTGTATGCTTGTATGTCTATGCATCCTATTACGGATCATGTTAAGTTTCTTATTTTCAGCATTGATCTCTTTTGTTTATGTTCATGGGGCTGTTTTCCCAGTTGTTTGTGGGGTCCGTCGCGTGCTCTTCGCCAGTCTAAGGGATGGGGACGTGACGGAATGGTATCAGAGCTCGAGGTTGCAACAATAAGCCTCTATGGGCCATGAAGGATGCAATGACAGAAAGAAGAATTACCTTCTATGTTCAACAGAACAACAGCAAGTTTCAAAATCATCTAAGTACCTGAACAATTGGAAGAGTTAACGGAACTTACTTCCATTGTGGCAGAAGGATTAGTGGAACGGACTTTCACCATTGCGGAAGGCAAGGTAGAAGCGCATCCGACGGGAAAGTAATCCGACCACTGACATGTGTTATATTTGACGGAAGGAAGAAAAACAAAATTTTGAAAAATTTCATCTAAGTGTTGAATAGTCAACAGGCCACTAGAGGAAGTAAACTTCCATCGTTGCGGAAGGAGAAAGGGTTTTGCGTCCGCCATTTTGGAAGAGTGGATGAAGTTGACTTCCAATGTAGCGGAAGAGTTAGTGGATTGACGTCCGCCGTTGTGGATGGATAAATGATTGGACGCCCGATGGAAAAGTCATCCGATTATCGGCAGTGCAGAAGAAAAATCGCGGAAATTTTCTAAGTGTCAATGGCCGAACCGGAATAAGAAAGTATTGGAGCATCTGCCGTTGCGGAAGCCAAACTCATTTGGCTTCCGATGTAAACAACCACCAATTGAAAGAGAAAGCGTTTTCATGTTTCGCTGTTGCGGAAGTGGAAGCGGTTTGTGCGCCGCCGTTGCAAAAGCCAAAGTCATTTGGATTCCGATGTAGAAAGACAGCCGAAGCTGCAGAAAAGGTTGAAATTGTTCTAAGTAGACAACCGCCGATTGGAAGAAGTTAGTGTTTGGTGTGCCGCCGTTGCGGAAGCCAAATTCACTAATCTTCTGATGTGAAAAGGGCTGCCAACGCCGTAAGAAAGAAGTTAAAAATTTGTCTAAGGACCGAAATTGGAAGAGAAAGTGTTCGTGCATCCACCGTTGCGGAAGGGGAAGTGATAACTCTTCCGATGAGAAAGACCGCCGACGCCGAAAGTTTAAAATTTCTCTAAGTCAAGAGCGGCCGTCGGAAGAGAAAGTGATCTGATAGCCGTCATTGCGGAAGAAACAATGGTTTCATGAGCCACCATTGCGGAAGCGAAATCCTTGCGTCTTCTGATGAGAAAGGCTGTCGATGCCGATCGGAAGGAGAAAGCATTCCGAGAGCCGATTCTACAGCTGCAGAAGGGATTCGGGAGCCGATTTTGTGGATGGATAATTGGAATAAGACCCAATTTAACAAAGGAAAAACTGAGTTTGAAAAGGGGATTTCTCAATGTATTTCAATGGGATTCCTCAGCATATTCAGGAGTCTTTTAGTGGATCTACAGGTGGCTGAATTTGACACCCAGTCCAAATGCAGCTGTGTGTAAAATGCAAATATTTGGTAAAAAGTCCTCATTCTTAGAAGTGGTGTGGTTTTCACACCCGAGGTCGGAATGACGCATATGAATAGGCGTTGGAAAGCTTATCTGGCAAGGAAAAAGGACAAGTGACCAGAATCTAAGAATGAAGCAGCAAAGTGCTAATGATGGCCGCTGTTATCAAATGGGAAAATATGGACAGTTGCATGCCCAGGGGCAACAAGGACTATGAAGTCAACCAGCTGCTGTGTGGAAAAGGAGTTCCATGCCAGGATGAAAGACTTGAAAAGGGAAGTTTTCCTTAAAAACCTGTCTTGCTAACTATGATGCATTTCCTAAGTTTTATGCATAAAATGCATAAGGATATGTATTGCATGCATAAGATATTGCATGTTGGTAAGAATATTGAGAATTATATATTTATAATGAACCCCTAATGATAATCATTTCTTTGATGTTTGCATTAGTGGAAACACCGACGGTGACATGGACCTAGCTAAATATGTTGCTGATGCTGATGGATGTGACCAACAACCCTCTAGAGAAAGGGATAAGGCAACAGGTCCGTAACAAAATTTGGTGAGCAAATTCTGAAATCTCATGCAAAGGACCAACCACATTGGTCATGGAAAGGGTGTAAGTACGACCCATGTAGGTAAGAGTTTTCTTATGACAAATTCCATGGAGTGGTAGAGGTAAGAGACCTCATACCATGTGGATATTGGAATGTAGAAAGATGTCATGCCTATATATGTTGATGATATTGATTATAGTAATAAATCCTATGTGAGGTGGACATGGCTAGGCCATGGTATGTTGAATGCATTGAGATGAGTGCATGTGATATTATGAATAACTAACAACTGAAATGATGAATTAATGATAATTCTAGAACTGTTTCGAAGGCTGTTATGAATGCAGGATAGTCATGATCAATTGGCTACCAGAAATGCTCTATGGAAGAGCAAGGTGGTATGAGTGATACGCCTGTGAAGTAAGGAGTATCTAAACGATTTCATTTAATTGCATGCATGATATGACTATACCTTGCAATATTAGCATGATATGATTGCATGAAGTAAATGAGTTTTGGTATATATTGATGTGACTAACAGCGGGAAGTATTTGAATTTTATAAATTCTGAGAATGCTTCAGCGATGGTTGTAGCAATGAA
This sequence comes from Pseudotsuga menziesii, assembly GCA_001517045.1. NCBI lineage: Eukaryota > Viridiplantae > Streptophyta > Pinopsida > Pinales > Pinaceae > Pseudotsuga > Pseudotsuga menziesii. The sequence continues at coordinate 266,846 of LPNX010846668.1, forward strand.
ACTGTTATATGCATCCATACTTACAAAGTGTCTGTTTGATTGAAGCTCATGTTTCAGGTAGATTATTCGAGCATGGTAGTGAGAGGTAAGACCCTGACCAATGCAAGAATCTACCATGTGAAAGAGATTATTAAATTTGAATCATGAATTTCAAATTTAAGAAATTGCTGACAACTACTAGTCATTACTAGCTTGCATAAGCTTGTGTTTGGATGTTTGAAGCTTATGTTTCAGGTAGATTATTTCAAGCATGGCAGTGAGAGGTAAGACCCTGACCAATGCCAGAATCTACTATATGATATGCATAATAGGTTGTTAAAATTCAAATTGTGAATTTCAGATTTGAGAAAATTGCTAACAACCACTAGCCACTGTTGGCTTGCATAAGATTGTGTTTGGTTGATTGAAACTCATGTTTCAGGTAGATTATTTCGAGCATGGCAGTGAGAGGTAAGACCTTGACCAATGCCAGAATCTGCCATTTATGAGAAGAAGTCTCATGGTTGTGAAAGTAGTTGGCATGCATGATGAGTTGCTAAATTTTAATTGTGAATTTTGAATTTAAGAAATTGCTGATGACTACTAATCACTATTGGCTTGTGTAAGATTGTGTCAGGTGGACGCATGGCAAGTGGGTATTCGTGTTATGTTAGTAAGCATAAATTATAATGGGCATATTAGTGCTGCTTACAAGAAACCCACAATTGAGCAAGTCAATTTCTGTAGTAGATATAATTGCAAATTCTTATTGAATTTGATTGCTAATGTCATTGCTTGGTTATGGAACAATCAATTTGGATTGTAGTATCAGGTAATGATTGACTATTTGGCTATTTGATGAATGTGTCAGGGGTACACACTGTAGGAAGATCATGTGTGATGACCTGCAAGAGCCAAACTTCATGGGAAGGTTTTCCCTTGGAAATGGGTTTCGGGTGAAACGCCATTGGACATTTTGGAAATGTCTCGCCTGCACTGCATGTTTGGTAGCAACATGAGTGAGATGGTATGGAATTATGTCGGTAAGACATGTGTGGACACGGATTGTGTTGGGAGCAGGGATGGGGCCTTGGTTTGCTTAAACCTGGTGATTGGAAACCACACAGACAAAGCTAGAGGGCTAGCTTTCTTCTCCACAACCCCGAGATAGAACTGGAAGTGAATGCAGGGCCCGAGGGACTGTGTAGCATAGAAGGGACTGATTCCTTATGCTGGGTGTGTGTGGGTGTTATGGAAGTTAGGCTAGTTCTATTATAGGTGTTCCTAGCTCTGCAGCGAGCTCACCAGCTTAGCATTTAGCCTTTCCAAACTCCTTGACGGTGCCTAACAGATATAAAGGCATATTGCGACGGCTAATGGATAAGTGTTCTGTGACCCTTGCTAAGAATATGCATGTTTAATTATTAAATTCCATATGAAGAACATTTTTTTTATTTTATATCCATTATGACCGATTGCTTGAGTATGGATAGGGCCTACATGGAACACATCGGAAAGGGGTGCACACTTTCCAATGTTGAGTCATGAAAGGGTTTTCAATATTGATTACACTCTAGGGAGTGGACGCACTCATGGTGTCTCAATATTTGATAGAAAATGATAAGAAATGTGATTTCAGTTTTAGAGCAATAAATGCTGATGAGTTTGCTTGCATTGCTTGTGTTGCTTGTGTTGACAGGATAAAGGTAAAAGGTAAATGGTAAATGGTCGTTGTGAGGGGTTGCGAAGTAAGGGTTATTGTTGATATAAGTGTATGTTGGTATAAGTGTATAGTTGGTATAAGTGTATGTTGGTCTGTGATATGCCTGGAGGATCCCTAGTAGATCCTAGACCCAGAAATGGTCACGGTAAAGTTCCAATCCCAGTCGACACGATTGTGTACTGGCTGGATATTAATTATTTGATGTTGAGGAGAAGCCTGCATGTTGACCTAACATCTAAGTCCATAGGCGATCCCAAGGCTTGCAAAGTGAAGCAGGATCCTGTGGACGAATGAGGAAACAAACAATAGAGATTGGTATTGGATTATTTTGCTTATAAATATACATGTGTACATGATTTGGTTATGATGTTTCATCTCTAGAACAAGATAGAACCAATGAGAATAAACTAAACATGTGAATCTATTCAATGTTTGGATATAGGTATCGCTGGAGGCGAGGACTATGAGAGAATCCTAGGGGTGCATGTGGACATGTGAGTGTCCTGGAAAGCTCGGAATGAGCGGTAATGAAAAAGGTGCTAGTAAGACAGGGGAGTCCTAGCAGCCGAGACAAACCATGTGGAGAGAATCCATGGTTTAGAGGTCTGGAATAGGCCAAAGACACTAAGTGTCATGACCAAGAAATATTGGTCCAGCATTCACGGTGAAGTGAAAGAGGCTGAGAGCATGAAAAGCCACTGCGATGGTGTGGGTTCCGGGATGGAACAAAATAAAGAGGGGAAAAAACTCTTACTGCTCTATCTTGCCTTTTGATTATATATGCTTATGCATTGTGAAAACAAAGGATTGTTAAATGCATGTATGATTGAGAATGAAATGTGTGTATTTACTTAAGTAAACTTATGAATGATGGAATAGTTAATTCCCTGGCCAAGAATGGACATGAATGAGCTCATGTGCTTGTTGGGAAGGCATGAAAAATATGAAAGTCTCATTGATAAGACTTGGACTTGGACTGTCATGCCAATTGGGTAATCAACTGACTGATTTTAATGTCTACATTATGCTTGGTTTGATAAAATGTCAATGGTGCATTTCACAGGTGAGAAAAGTGAAACCAGGTGGTGCACATTGATCATGGCGGCAGATCAAAAGTTATTGGAATTAGCTGGAAGTCTCCTTCAAGTGGTTTCCAAGACCCAAGAAAATCTTGGGGAGATGCTCAAGATACAGAGAAGGCAGAGTGAAATGAACCACCAGATTTTGCAAGACTCTATTGGTTTGCAAAGGGAGGTGAAAAGCCTTCTGGGAGCAATCAGCAAGGGAAAGGAAGGTGGATCAGCAATGGGACAATCGTCCAAGAGACCCGATAAGAAACGTTCCAGGCATGAATATTCAAAGGAAATTGAGCAGGTAAAGATGAAGCATCCAGTGAGATGCTGGAGATGTGGAGGACATCATTTACGCCAGGACTGCCCAATGAGGGAACATGATGAAGGCAATAGCCACAAAGTTCCTAGACTTCAGGATCAGCTGGAAGCTGAGAACCAGTAGGAGAAGCCCATGGAAGCCGAAGGGCTTGGTCATGAACATTCAAAGTAGATGATTGAACGTGGGACAGATCTGCAATTTTGAAATTTTGATGTGTAACTGTATATGTATTGTATATATGTAATGGAACACCGAGGACAGTGTTATTCCAAGGGGGAGGGGAATGTAATGTCCCGGTTTTGACCCCGTTTGCATGATGTATATATATGTAATTAATTGTGGTGAGGAGCTAAAGGCAAAAGCCCCACCATCGATTTGGTTGTGAATGTTTTGGCAATAGGGATAGTTGCCGATGGTATGTCGTGCTAAGTCAGCACATTATAATTCGGAATCATGTAAACATGCAAATCAATTAAAATAAACCACAACCAGCTACGGTAGTGCAAAGTTGAATGAAAAGGGCATGGTTCCAAAGGATAAGGGGTGGGGGATGTCAAACCTTGGTCTATGGGAGAAAACCCATGTTTTACCACCTTTGTTTGTTTGCCACCTTTCTTGTCTCATCCAACCTCTTCCAACCTCTTTAACATTTTGTTTGGTAGATGAGGAAGTTATGGCTGCTAGTGGTTGAGGTAGTTATGGTCTTTGGGAGTGGGGTGGCAGGACTGTCAACCCCTTTCCCACACCCATACTCCACCCACGACTGCATTCATCCCTCCATCTTCTCCACGACACCATTTTTCCCTATCGGTTCATCTCCTCATGCGTCGAGTCTTCTGTTCTCCTCACGCACCGGTCGGGGGCTCTCTTTGTTGTTCATGGTCTGTTCATTCCTCCATTCGGCCTGTTCATCTGTGCGCTTAGGAATTGGTCGGCATCTTCCTCACGCAGAGGTCAATTCTGTTCACCCTCATGCAGGATCTCTGTGGTCTGCTCACTCCTCGCGTTGGTTGTTCATCCGCGTGCATGAGTGGAGCTGTGCACTCTCATGCAGGAGCGAGAGTATTGCTCATTTTCCTCACGCACAAGAGTTCTGCGTGGGTTTTCCTCACGCTCTGGGCTTTGTGCCTGTGTGTTTCACACCAGTTCGGTGGAAATTATATGTTCCCCTATCGATTATGGCCGTGTGTGTTGTCAACTATAGTCTGCGTATGTGTTTTCATTCTGTCCACAGTGAGAGTCTGCTTTCTCTCCATTGTCGGACTGTGTAATTCTTCTGCTATTTCATTGTGGGACAGGAGCTATCATCCTTCCCACGTTTCGTTGGCTGAGTTTCCCTGCTATTTGGGACTTTGTATAGATGCCATCATTTTCTCTATGAATTGTGGTTGTTGATTTCCACAGTCATTGGCTGAGTCTCCCATGGTTACACCGGGAGTGCTGTTTCCCATTCACTATGGGCTGTGAATTGTTTCCATTATCCATTGGTTGATTGGGCTGCTGTTGTTCCCCTTGTTTGGGGTGTTGTTGCTGAGTTGTTTTGGCCACGTTAAGGCCAAGAACAACTCTGTGTTGTCCATTGGGACTGTTCTCGGTGGTCTTGCATTCTTCACAGGGCTGTGAAGGGATTGTTTTGCTGCATGTAAGCAGTGGTTGGTCTTCAGACGGTGCTAGCTTGGCCAATCTGTTGATGGCCTGATAAACCCAGCAGTATTGAGTTGGCTATCTGGTGTCCTCTTGGCTATGTATAATCCTGCAACTGTCCCTTAATCCTTGAGGAATCATGCCCAAATCGGGGGTGGCAGTGTTGCTTAGAGATTGATGAGCACGCTGGCCTATGGTTGGGTGGAATGTTGCAGCGACGTAGCTGGTTACGGGTGAATTCTTCATTGAAAGATAAGTATTGCTGCTATTTCATCTCTGCAACTACATATGGATGTCAAGTGAATTATAATGAACATGGGAATGCTAGAATGTATATGTTTGCTTCCGCTGTATGATTAAAGAATTATGCATCTGTGTATGCTTGTATGTCTATGCATCCTGTTATGGATCATGTTAAGTTTCTTATTTTCAGCATTGATCTCTTTTGTTTATGGTCATGGTGCTGTTTTCCCTAATGTTTGTGGGGTTCGTCGTATCCTCTTCGCCAATCTAAGGGATGGGGACGTGACACCAGCTGTCCCTACTAAGCTTCCCTCGGACATACCCAAATTTGAGGGAAAACTGGGAGAGGATCCAAGCGAACATGTTACTACCTTTCACCTATGGTGCTCTTCGAATTCTTTACACCAGGATTCAATCTGTTTAAGGTTGTTTCAATGCACCCTTACAGGGCCTGCCGTGAAGTGGTATATAGAGCTACCTAGGGGGGCATTTTCTTTGTTCGATTACCTAGTGAACAATTTTCTTAACCACTTCCATCTACCAATGCGTTATGACATTGGTACTGAACTCTTGTCGACATTTCAACAGGATAAAGCCACACATATCTCAGATCATATCCAAAAGTGGTATAGATGGAAGAGGTTAATTAAATACTTTATACCACCATAATTCCTCCTCGAATGGTTCCTTAAGTCATTATTGCCGTATATAGTGAAGGATGTTTCTACATCCGTAGTGCAAAATGAGGAACAAGCCATTTTTAGGGAGCAGGAACTGGATTTGATTTATGCTCAGTTTGGTTTGTTATATGAGATCATTCCCAATGCTTCGTGTTCTAGTTTTGACCCCAAAGTTAAACCTGGACCACATGCCGATGGCATTGTGGGTTGTGTGAGTACTAAACTTGTGGATTTGGTTGCAAAACAAGTTAGTCAATTGTCAATCAACCAATCTGCTTCGAGACAAGCCACGGCTTCGTCTCAACCCACCCAAATGGTGAGTGTGATTTCAGTACAATCGTTGGACCAGAAGCATAACCAGCATCTCAAAAAGAATAAAAAGAAGGGTAAGAATAATCGTAAGGGTGAGAATAGGAATGAGAATGCTAACAATAATGAAAAGAATTCTTGCAATGCTGGGAGGGTCAAGCAAGCTAAATGTAAGTTTAAATTCCCTTGCAATTTTTGTAAGGACGATCACCTCACTTACTTGTGCCCTCATATCAATGAAGCCTCGAGATTCTTGGCATAGGGCCCAGCTGTGCTGACTAACCCTTTACCTCATAATCAAAATATGAACTCGATGACCAATAATCAGTCTGGTGGTGATCAAGATCTGCTAGAGGGTAGTGGTCATGGTTGCATTAACATGGTATGTGCTGCAAAATTTGTGACCCGTGCAAAGGACTATGGTTCATCACAACCCAACCCAAGAAAGGAACCTGATCCACCAGGGTCTCCTTTGCGTATTGAGAAACCTGTGGATAAACTTGAAGCTGCACCTCGCATTCCTAAGGGAGTCCTTAAGCATTCGGGGCATAATCCTAATGCCCGAACCGCCCAAAACTATTCAGTTGTCAAGGATTTGGGCCACACTCCTTGTGCAATGTCTGCATTGGAAGTGCTTCAGAGTTGTCCTTTGCAAAGGAAGGTTTTTCTTTCATCCCTTGGTCTGAATGATGATGATTCTTCCTCCATGATTAAATTTGAAACTGCAGGACCTCTGCCTTGCTTGCCTTACTATGTGTCTCTTTTGATTCATGTGGAATGTCTTAACATGATCGTCAAGCACACTATGATTGACGACTGCTTCTATGATGTCTTTATCATGTTGGAAGGGTTTAGGTTCCCCTGAGCTGTCTAAATCAGTGACCATGTTAACTGCGTTCGATGGGAGATTGTTTAGGATGCACGAGATCCTTCCTTCCCTTAAAATATGTTTGGGAGGGAAGACTATTTTGATAGAGGTCGAGGTGGTGGATGCGCATCTTGACTACAATCTCTTGCTGGGTAGGAATTAGATGTACAGTATGCAACTCATAGCTTCTTCCCTATTTCGCATTGTATGCTTTCCATTTAACGGGAAGATAGTCATGATTGATCAAACATCATTCAAGAATCTTTTAGTTACCACATCTTCAGGACTTTGATCCTGATCATTTAACACTATTAGCCGACAACTGGGAGTGTGGGTGTAGGCATGTATCCATCCCTCATGGGAAGCTTTAGTTTTCCTACACTGATCCTTATGATAGGGTCTAGTTCTGGTGAGGCTTTGACATATATGAGATCAGTGTCTTTTTGCATGAGTCATATGGAAGATCCTTGGATTCTTCCTACACCGAGTACTCCGAGTGAGCCCATCGTGATGGACATGTCATTTCCTACAACTATGGTAGCTTATCAGGCTAATCTTGAATGTTTTGCAGATCCTAGTCCTTCCTCTTCGCGGATGGAGGAGGAGGACCCTTATGTGCTACCGGCATGGATAGTGCAGTCTTCTCACATGCACGAATGCCTTGATAGTGTTTTCCCTTCAGATGAAGCGATTATTGAGGCCATGTCGGGAGGAACTCCATCATAGACCTTACTTTCTTCCCGAGCTTGACCGCTTGGAGCATGAGGACTTTAGGGAGGTTCTTAGTGAGATAGTTTGTAGTTCTATGGTTCCATTAATCTCTCCTGGTACGTTGGCTAATGGAAACATGGAAAACATATCTTCAACGATTCCTATCAATATCTCTCGCGATCCTCGCAGGATAGAGAATGTCTATATTGGGGCAGAATGTTCCCATGCTAACATTCAAGATTACACTAAGCTGTTTAAAGAATTCCGTGATATCTTTGCTTGGTCTTACGATGAAATTCTAGGTATCGACCCTCGTATTGTCAAACGTGAGATTAAGACTTATCCCAATGCTAATCCTATTCGACAACGCTTACATGTGGTGAATCCTAGGAAAGCACCCGTGATTAAGTTAGAGATAGAGAAACTATTGAAAGCTGGTTTTATTTATCCCGTTCCCTTGACAGAGTGGTTTTCAAACCCCGTGCCGGTGATAAGAAGCAGGGAGCGATCTGCATATGTACTGATTTCCATGATTTGAATCATGCTTGTCCTAAGGACAATTTCCCCACACCATTTATTGATCAGATTTTGGATGAGTGTGCGGGTAGCGAGGTTTTTTCCTTTATGGACGACTTTTCCAGATATAATTAGATACAAATTAAACCTGAGGACCAACATAAGAGTGCATTTATTTGTCCTTGGGGAAATTTTGCATATTGAAAAATGCCTTTTGGCCTTAAGAATTCTAGAGCTAATTTTCAGTGGGCAATGACCTTGATCTTCCACAATCTCAAGTCGATTATCGAGGTATTTTTGGATGACCTTGCTGCTCATTCTCATATGAGAATGCATCATTCCTATCACTTGAGATTGTTATTCAAAAGATGTCGCCATTATTTGGTTAGGTTAAATCCTCACAAGTGCATCTTTTGTGTGAATCCAGGTCACTTGTTAGGATTCATCATTTCTAAATACGGTATAAGAGTTGACCCTTTGAAGGTTGAGGCAATACTTTAGTTGTCTCCCCCGAAAAATATTGGTCATCTTCAATGTTTGCAAGGCATGGAAAACTTCTTACGGAGATTTGTTATCAATTTTGCCAATTTGACTAGAGGCTTCATGCATCTTTTGAAGAAGGACACCACCTTTTGTTGGGATGAGCGAGCCCAAGAGTCCTTTAAAGCACTCAAGCGAGCCTTAGCATTAGCCCCGGTGATTAGTCCCCCAGACTATAGCCGTGATTTTCTACTTTATGTGGCCACGTCCATGGAGATGATTGGTATGGTTTTGGTTCAAGAGGATGAGGAGCTCCAAGAGCATGTCATATACTATCTGAGTTGGAACCTTATTGATGCAGAGATTCATTATTCTCGTGTTGAGAAGCTTGCTTTAGCTACCATACATGCGGTTCAATGGTTGAGACATTATATTATCCTTCACCAGACCTTAGTTGTAGCCCATGTCAATCCATTTCAATTCGTCCTCACTCAAAGGATGATTGGGGGAAAATATAATAAATGGATTGTCATCCTGCAAGAATTCAATCTCAAGTTTGTTTTGGAAAATTTGAAGAAATCGTTAATTTTTGCATAGCTTATATTAGATTTCCCAAGCGAGGACGAGGAGTTGGTTTGTGAAGATACGTTTTTCGATGAACACATATTATTAATATCAACCTTAGACCCATGGTATGGGGATATCATTATATATTTACAAACATTGAAGGTCCCTACTCACCTCTCACGGGACGAACGACGGTGATTATTTCATGTGTCTAAGAATTACCTCATAGTGGATAACACTTTGTACCACCGTGGGGTAGATTCCATTTTATGATGTTTTTTAACTCATGAAGAAGATGAGGCAGTACTGAATGATTTCCATGGAGGGGCATGTGGTGGTCATTTATCTGGGATTTCTACAGCCCAAAAGATCTTAGGAGCGGGTTATTTCTGGCCATCGATCTTTAAGGATTGTGTGGATGCGGGCAAGAGGTGCCACCCTTGCCAGGTGTTTGCACGTATTATGTGCTCGAAACCTACCCCGTTACATCCCATCATCACTGTCGATCCCTTCACTAAGTGGGGCCTTGATTTTATGGATTGCAACCCAACTTCAGCTGGGGGGCATCATCATATCATAGTGGCTATTGATTACTTCATGAAATGGGTTGAGGCTATGCCTACAGTTAAATACGATGATGAGACGGTCATGCACTTCGTATTCAACGAGATTATCACTCAGTTTGGAATTCTAAAAGAGCTTGTCATTGACCATGGCTCGCACTTTTAGAATCATATGATGGAAGAGTTGGCATCAAAGTTAGGATACAAACAAGAGAATTCCTCCTCTTACTACCCTCAAGCAAATGGATAGGTAGAAGCAGTGAATAAATCACTCAAATCCATTCTCCAACAAACCATCGCACAGAGCAAGAATAATTGGCACATCATGTTATATCCTGCTTTGTGGGCGTATAGAACCGTTGTCAAGACTACCACGGTTTTTTCTCCATATCAACTTGTACATGGAGTGGAGTTGATATTGCTGGTTGAATGCAAGATTCCTTCTTTGAAGCTAGCTATGGAACTCTTACTAGACAATTCACCATTGGAGGAGTGTTTGGTCCACCTTGAGCAACTTGATAAGCATCATCGAGATGCCTTGGTGGCTCTAAAAGTAAATAAATGTCGCGTAAAGGTCCAGTACAATAAGTCTGTCTATCCAAGGAGGTTTAGTGAGGGAGACTTGGTCCTTTTGTGGGATCAACCGAAAGAACCATTGGAGGGCAGGAAAGTTTAACCCCATGTGGCATGCTCCTTATGTCATCAAACGTGTGTTAGAGAAGGGCACATATGATTTAGTGGATTATGAAGGAATAGCCTTGGCAGAGCCTAGAAATGGGCTTTATCTCAAAAAATACTATGCATGATTTTCAACCAAGGATAGTTATTGTATATTAGTGTACAATTTTGCATAGTTAGGTATTTTTCTTATAGTGATCAGGTTTGTGATTAGTTTCCATTTCTTTTGGTAGATTTCAATGGAATCTTCCACCTACATAGGATTTGCGGATGGTGCGAGCCATAACACTCAACACTCGGCCTCTACTGCTTGGGTGATTTATACTCCTATGGGTCAGGTACTGTCTTCAAGAGGCATATGTCTACGGCCATCTTCAAAAAATTTTGTTGAATATAGTGCCGTTATTGAGGTTCTATGGGATGCCATTTCACATGGCGTTCTCTCTCTTGAGGTACATCTTGATTTGGAGTTAAGAGTGTCACGGCTTAATGGTTTGTACCATTTCAGAGATCCGATGTTATTGAGAAGATTATTATGTGTGAGATTATTAGAATGAGAATTTGACAATATAACATACATACATATTCCAAGAATTAATAATCAAGTTGCTGACTCATATGCTAACTACATGTTAGATTTGCATTTGTTTCATACATAATAAATTCATCACAAACACAAATTTTTACAAATGTAAATAAATAAACCGATCACCATAAAAATTTTATATAACATCCAAAATGTGGTAATACATAGTGTCATGATACAAAAATGGGGCTCTTGAGCCACCAAACTATAATACATGGTAATACAAAATGTGTCACTCCCAGGTATATAAGCCTATGGAGGAGGGGGGGGGTTGTGATCATGGAAGGTCACTACGGCTCTAGCTAGATGTTGGGATAATTGTACCCATGCTCATGGTACACCCACCACCTAGCGTTGCATAGCCTTAGGCAAGTCCTCGACTTGCACCATGGGAACTCTATGTGTCAGCCTAACAAAGTTGGTATGAATGCTTTGGAGCATCCACTCCACATCCACACCCGTGATATCATCTCCTCTTCTCCTCTGTCTATGACAAGGGAAGCCTTCAGGCTTCCATGGTCCCACATCTGCATGCAAATGTTATATGTCACTATGTATTGTCACCCAAAAAATATGTATTTTGATTCCATATAATCAAAAAACACAAAAAAATTAAATAACCCTAAAAATTTAAAGAGAGGGTTGAGATTCATTACCTATGTCACCGTATGTCGATCCTAGTGGTAGCAGCATGTCCGGGTCCCCTCGAAAATCTATCCCTGTATAGGGGTAGTCATCAATGGAAAATATCTGGTGTCGCCACCACGGAAAGAAACCAGTTGGACAGGGGTTAAACACCCTACCTCCCCCCAGTCTGCACATCACATCCGCCCAACACGGTTGGGCTGGATCTCAAACCCCATGTAGAGGAACATCAACTCTGGGGTTCAATCCTAGAACATGCTCGAAGAAAAATGTGCTCAATATGCTGCTAAACCCGAAGTTCTACACTCTGCCATTCTTAAACTCACTGAGCTGATGTTTCATGTTGCTCAGTAGTGTAGTGCTCCAGTCATAAACTGTGGGTCTCATGCACTCCACTGCATAGAACATCAGAGGCCGCGAGGCTTGGTGGAGTGAAGCCAAGCTTGCTATCCTTCCCAATGTCAGTAAGATGGCCTTTAGGCCCAGCACCTGTATAGAGTTGGTTGGGATCTAATTTCCTACCTTCTCCATGTTTGAATAGTAGTACACCACAATGTACTCCTCGATAGTTAAGCCACCTCCAAGCCCACCACGAGAACAAAGGTTCACTACTTCCCCCTGTTGAGAAATTCCAGTAATAAAGTATATGTCCTCCACCTCTATGGTGAGGGACATCCCATCTATCTAGAAGGACTCAGAGTCTAGATCCCAGTAATCCTTTAGCATATGGAATAGTATTGGTTTGGCCCTCATGCCACCAAGACACCAAAAATTGTAGAGCCGACATGCATGTATTACTTGTTGAGCCATTATATCAGCCCTTACTGCCTCCGCTACATCACCATGTTCATGCTCTCTCCATTCTAGGACCATCTTCGACAAAAAATTGCAAGTTTTCCCATTAGATTACCTAAAAAACCTCATGCACGGCCACATACGCGACTGTTTGACAAACAACCACGTATGTACGTGACTGTGAGGGTATTTTTCACATATATCCATCCCTATACATGGAAAAACCCTTGATTTCCACGTGGGCCACAACACCATTTTTAGATTGGCATAGAAACCTCAAATGACCATGAAATTTGATAAAAATTGCGTCAAAATGGAAGAGAAGAGCATGGTTAAGTACCTGGAAGAAACGGTAGTGGATTCCGCCGGCTGGATCTCCTGGAATTCGTTGTTGAAAATTTGAGCTCAATTGGGTAAAAATTTCAAATGCTTTATAATGTTTTGAATTTTTTACTATTTATAGAAAATTTTCAAATTTTTGAAAATTTTTACCCCCTTTCCTATAGTTTGGACCATTTCTAATCATTTTGGACTGTTTTTTACCTAATTCATGATGTATGATACCTTTTTGAGTGCTGTTTCAACCGTTGGATTGACCCATTCATGTTGATCACAGGTATCATGTATAAAATAGCATATAGGTTAGGTTTCATCACTGTTTACATTTTTCATGTCTTTATGACCGTTTTATCATAGCCTTAGGTACGAACCCACTCTATTATGTCATGGAACCTTCTTGTTGTTTTAAAAGTGGCATGGTATGAGTGGTAGAGCTTGACCTTACATGGGTATCCTAGTTAGCACCTTATTTTCCTTTGGTGCCCATGCTGACATTTTGTCCTTTAGGGTGTGGGAGTCCATTGTATAGTATTGCCATGACATTTCGCAAGAGCCTCATACTCCTATTGATCTTTTACTGGCCAATTTACCTCAGGACTCCCGTATGTCAAGTTGTAATTGCATTATCATGATCTTTTCCTGCCTTATTGAGCTTTATGCTGGCTTCCCTGACATTGTGTTTTAGAAATATAGCCCGAGCTTGTCTCATGTCTAGCCATGCAGAGCCATTTTATATATCCTTTACGGCCTTATTCCCTTTTTACCGGGAGGGGATTTTCCCCCGAGTGTCGATATCCTACACATGTGTCCTTGCATTGAGCATAGGCATGTTCCACTGCTTGGAACTAGTTTGTTTTCTCCTACGACACTCGTCTCCTCCTAGTCTATAACTATAAAGCAGTTTTATTCTTTTTCAAGCTTTTTAAATATTTGAAAAAGTCCAAAAAAAATAAAAAAACCAAAAAGCGGGACAAGAAGAGATGTTATATTTGGCAGTTGTTGAGTCGTGTCGCCTTCGAATAGAGCACTGTATATCACATCCATTGGTTCAGTTTATAGTTTTACTTTAGGAGCTGTACTCGTTTATCTGAGTTTATCTCCATTGATTGGTTAAGCTTCCAGTCCCCATGGAGCCTCTGTCGATGCCTCCTATGTCGCAGAGATGTCCCAGTTTGTATATTGAGTCTATGCTGCCTCTATTCAGTCACCATATGCCATTATGCTCTTGTTCGAAGGAAGTTGAAACCTGAGTTGGCCATTCCGCAGTTATCTTGACTTTGCATATCGGCCATTCCCGGTACAGTTACTTGTTCATGCACCTTATGATCAATTCCTTCCACATTATACAGCTTTGCTGAGTACCTCATGTTGGATGATGGGGGATGCCTTAATTCCCTCCTTCCAGCGGATTTCATCCCATCGAATTCAGATCATTTATTCTGGGATTGGAATCTAGAGTCATTTTGAGTTCCTTGAGACTTGTAGTCATCAGTGGTAGGTTCTCTCACCATCGACAGTATTTGAGAATACATCAATGTCCCTTGATCGATGGATCCTCTCAAGTGTTCGACCTCAACACATTTATTCATAGTTGTTAGTTTGCACTCTAGTACCTTGATTCCCATTTTCATTATCGGTGGGTGATCTCACGTCTGTTAACGGTATACATTAATGACCGGTAATCAGATGATGGACTACTATGTTTGACCTCAACACCTCTATTCACATAGTAGCACATGTGCTCGTAGCGGTTTGTGTAGAAGACCTTCCAGATTGGTGGCATCTCTTATATGCTACCTCCTTGATCGTGCCAGTTTTCATGAGATTTCAGCTCCCGTGACTTGATTCCAGTATATGTCAGACATTTCCAGCCATTATGGAGATTTTGATCCATTATATATATTTAGCCATTATGGAGATCATGGTCCTTTGTATATTTTCATCATGGAGATTCTAATCTATTTATATTGTACGTGGAAATGACCACTTATGTGATATCTTGTATCATGCCTATTCATGGAAAATGTACTCTTATGTATCTGAGACTGCTATATGTATTTGCAGTATGTGCAGAGTTGTATCATTGTACTATGTTGATTGGGTGGCTGGTCTTCCATTTGGGATCCTCCATCACTCCACTTATGGGATGGAATTATATTGTATTTCGGCCATCATATGACCCCTCTGACCTCACACATTAGGGGGCATCTATTATAGCTGATTTTACCACTCTAGGTGAATCACACTTGTATGGCCTTCCCCTATCCCTCTGCAGACTCCTTAGACCCCTTGGACCATTTTTTGTCCTTTGATGTTTCCTTGACCATCCCTAAAAACATGTGTAAATTCATATACGTGACTTTTAAACCCCTAATCGCGTATATATGTGGGTTTGACCCCTGAAACCGTGTACATCAGGATGTGTACAAAATCCAAATCCTTTTGGAGTTTTCCTTAACATGGATCCAACTCACTTGACTCCTAGCCTTCCATATGCCTTGAGATTGCTCCGATTCGACCTTTCATTACCCCTTTGAAAAGCGATATAAGGAACTCTTTGGTACATTCAAGGCATATGAGAGAATTGAGAGCAAAGAAACTATATTCCATTGTTGTCAAAACTTGTGCTTGAGTCTGCATCCCTTTGTCCCTTGGAGCACTTTTGTGTTCTTCCCAAGCTGGCCTTTTGCTTGTGAGCTTGCTATCGAGAGATGGAGGATTGAGGTGGTGGAGGCCCAAGTGGGGGATTCAGTTTCTTCGATTCACAGACATGCCGAAAGAGGTTATATCCATTGTAATCTCTAATTTTATATTAATAGAAATATATTTTCCTATCCAATAATGTATGTTTGAATGAATATTTTATCCATGGGATGATTTCAAATGCTTATACATTGTCTATTATATATGCTAGAATAGATCTAACACCAATATGTATAGTACGCTTGTATTGTTTACTTGCGGTTGAGGAAATAATCTATCAATTCAATCTAAAGTTGGAAAGCTCAACGGGGATCTACTTTAACTGTTCGGAATAAGGTACGAGGCCTGATCCTTTAGTGTTAGATATTTAATTTCTATTGCATATTGGAAAGGATTGATTTCTGGAGTCAAGCTGTCTGTTGTGGTACCTCAAGCCATAGGAATTTCTCTCCGTAACAACAAGTAGCTATTTGGCTAGGACTGTGGACTATTTCCCTCTCAAGGGTTTTAACCACATGACCAACATCGGTGTCTTGATTTGTGATCTATTTGTGTGAAGCAGTCGCTCAAGGTGTTCAGTCTTTTGGGAGTACCCTATGTACTCGAACAATAAATTATATCAAGTTTATTTTAATAGGATGTATTAATCTGACACATAATTTTAAAATGTACCAAAATACAAATAAGGAAACAAATCAATGTGGGAACCATTTACTAGTTGAGTAACTTAATATTATCAAGTTGAAATATTAATATTCATTAAAATATTAATATAACTTGGTTTTGCATAAATGTAGCTTAACTAGGATTTGCTTATACATTAATTAATTAATTAATTGATGTTTTAAACACACTCAAACAAATATATATATATATATATATATAAGTACATCTAACCAAATGATGTGCTTCCTTTTAACATTATGATCTCTTTCTTTTTAATATTATGGTCAACTTATTTTTAACATTATTAGTCCCTGCCTTCCGGCTCGTAGGCACTCTTGTAATTGGTTTGTTGTTTTTTTTCATTAAAAGTTACATAAATCAAAGTTTTCATGCCTAAGTTTGCATCAGAGAAAAATGCATAGTTTCACCCCATCAATCATACCAAAAAAACCATTTTTGCCACCAATCAACAAATTTGATGTCTTATTTGGCCTCTTTTCTAGATGGGCATAATTTTATTATCCTTATATCCTAATATTTTTGTGTTTCATTTGCTGGAATTGAACTTAAATGAATTAATGCTATGGTCTCTTACCATTAATTTAAAACATTTGATGTTATGAAATTGTTTTGCATTAACACCTTCACACATTACAACCCTCACATCTCCACCACCCCACCGCCTTACAACCCTAATGCAAATTGAGAAAGACTGATGCATGTAGGCTAAAGTTTCCATTTGGGAGGGAGTATCTACTAGTAACAAAACTGGGCAGCAATATCAGACCAATACGTAGAGGGAAAAGAAGGTGTATTCTCCCAGGAAGAGAAGGTAGTTTTAGTCCCATCTATGTTTTTCACATATGAAGAAGCAACTTAATCAAAGGTTCATATTATTCGTGTTCAATTTCGAATCCAACACCAATCTCCCTCTTGCTCTGTGAATATTGCTCAAGATCCAGAAGTACACCTACCTTAAACCTGATAACTTTGAAGAAGTTGCAATACAATGAATCAAGTTTTTATTGCTAGTTGAAAATTTATGTCATTATTAAATAAAGTTTAGGAAATAAGAATCTACACAATCATTTGATTACCTACACTTAAATTTACATATCTTCTTTGAAGTTCTTAGCACATTGATATTTTTGTCCATGTTTGTTGTGCATAAAATATTTTATACCCATTCTGCATGAAATATAAAGCTATGATATCTTGAGGTGTGCTCTAAATCTCGATGAGCCAAACACAGGTCATGTTTATTGACTACAAGATGTCCAGATGAAAGCTGATGGTACCTTGGAGGCTGCAGAGGTGGATACAAGATGATATTGTTATTCATGCATATTCATTTCTCTTCACATATTTTTTCTTAACATTCAAAGCCGTGTTATGTTGAAGCACTCCTACAATCACTGCAAAGAAAAATTTGGATGATATTTTCATGTTCATATCCTGAAGTTCATTACAAGGTCATCCTCCTACCTCTCGGGCATCCAGTAGTAGGGTGATGCATAATACTTCTAAATACTAAAGTCATTGGTGTTGGAAATATTATCTAATCACAGATCCGTATCAGATCTCAACCGACCCTATCAGAGTCTGTATCAATTAAGTTTCTATCAAACAGTTTAAAAATATGAAGAGTTCACATCTCTCATATATAAACCAGCCGAATTAAATTTCTGAAGCTAAGTTTTTAGGTAGATAGTTATTACAGTATTTAATATTAAATTAGTAGATTCACGAAGAAGCAAAGTTTAGTTTTCCTATAAATAAAAGAAGAATATTGTAAATCAAAGAGAATTTTGAGAGATTTAGATTCAATCTCAAGCTTCTGTGTGTTTGAAACTATCAAGAGCCGAAGCTCTGTAAAAGGTGACATATCTCTGTAAATTTCCAAGTTCGTATTTACAAAAATATTTCTCTATTATGTCGTGACAAGTTTTATAAATCAATTGTTGTGGTTAAGTTCATGTCTTATTTACCGGCACATTCCCTTTAGAATCACTTGAGTAAATGTTGTTTACATTTACTGGTTAAGTGAAAGACACAAAAAATAAATAAGTAATTCATAGAGTAAAAGTTTATTTTTATGACCCTTGTAAAATTCGGCTAAATGGAAACGAGTCCCAGTCAGTTAGTCAGAAACAAAAGTCATTCAGTCGATCGAAGTAAAACCTATCGAAGTTGAGTAAGTCGGTAAAACCAACAAGTAAGAACTTGTCAAAATAAAAGGATTCAGGTTGAAAAGTCCGACCATATTTAGTCTTTCAAAAAAAACTTGTCAAAATATTTTTGTAGATTTGTCTAGTCGGAGTTAGACAAGTTTTACCCAATGAAAAAAAGAGGTCGAAGTCCCAACTTGAAATTTTATGACTTAGCGGTAACTCAAGTTTAGACATATCAGAGTTGTTAACTGGTATCAGAGTATATTTAGAAAATAAATCTTCTCTTAAAAAGGGAAAAAGGTAATTTTCTAAGGAAAATTAAAAAATTAAAAATGGCCTCTAGGAGACAGGCTTTGTTCAGAGGTCAAGATGTCTGGGAGATAGTCTAGAATGGTTTTGCGGAACCAACAGATCAAGCGGCATATAAAAATATTGCACAATATGAGAAATATTCCTAGATAGAATAGAGGAAGAAATATGGAAAGGCTCTATTCTATACACACCAAGCCATGCATGAAACCATACTCCCAAGAGTAGCAACAACTCTTACCTCTAAGGAGGCATGGGACACATTGGAGATTGCATATCAAGGATTGAATAATGTAAATACTTCCAAGTTGTAGATTCCGAGAAGATATTTTGAATCTATGTCAATGAAAGGCACTAAGTCAGTAGACTCATTCTACACTAGAGTTGTTGTTTTGATAAATAAACTGAAATCTCATGGAGAAAAGAGTGGTTGAAAAAATTCTCAGAATTATTCACCCAAGATTTCAATCCTTGGTTGTGACCTTGGAAGAAATATGACATGTCAGTGTTTACCATTGATGAGTTGCAAGATTCACTCAGCAATCATGAACACATAATCAATAGATCAAATACATCATTGGAAGGATCATTTGTAGAAAAGTCATCAATAAGGAGTTCTAGAGGTAGGGGGAGAAAAAACTCTAGGGGAAAAGGAAGAAGTTCTTCCACAGGAGGACGCGACACACGTCCCATGGATGTCACTAGTAGATGAGAGAATGAGAATCCATGTTAGCCAATTGGACACAGGTTTGATAAATAACAAATTCGATGTCATTATTGTAAGAAAGTTGGTCATCATGCATATGAATACATGAAGAAACAATATGACCAAGGAAGGCAAATTCCAAATAAGTCGACCAACACCAACATTCCTTTGAGCCCAGTTTTAATGGATTATGCATCTCAAATTGAATGCAATATTATCCAAGAAATTCCAAATGACATATGGTTCTTAGATTCAGGATGCAAGAATCATATGAATGGTAATTTAAATTTGTTTTCCAGTCTAGATAATTCTGTACAAATAGATGTTACACTTGGAAATAATGTCGAAGTCACTGTTTTGGGAAAAGGTAATTTGGGTATTCTAACAAAACATGGGGAGAGTAAGTTTATTCCTAATGTCTATCATGTACAAGGATTGAAACACAATTTATTTAACATTGGACAACTGTTACGGAGAGAAATTCCTATGGATTTGGGTACCACAACAGACAGCTTGACTCCAAAAATCAATCTTTCCCAATATGCAATAGAAATAAAATGTCTAACACTAAAGGATCAGACCTCGTACCTTATTCTAGACGGTTGAAGTAGATCCCCGTTGAGCTTTCCAATCTTCAGCTTGAATTGATATAACACTTCCTCAACAACAAGTAAACAATACAAGCATACTATACATCATGGTGTTAGATCTATTCTAGCATATATAATCAATAATGTAAAAGCATTTGACATATTCCCATGGATAAAATATTCAATCAAATAGACATCATTGGATAGGAAAAGATATTTCCATTGATATAAATCAGAGATTACAAGATAGATACAACCTTTGACAGCACATCTGTGAACCGGAGAATCTGAATCCCCCACTTGGGCCTCCACCACCTCAATCCTCCATCTCTTGATAGCAAGCTCACTAGTAAAAGGCAAGCTTGGGAAGAACACAAAAGTGCTCCAAGGGACAAAGGGATGCAGACTCAAGTATAAGTTCCGGCAACAATGGACTATAGTTTCCTTGCTCTCAATTCTCTCTATATGCCTTCAATGTACCAAGGGGTTCCTTATATAGCTTCAAAAGGGATAATGAAGGGTCGAATCTGAGCGATCTCAAGGCATATGGAAGGCCAGGAGTCGAATGAGTCAGATCCATGTCAAGGAAAACTCCAAAAGGATTTGGATTATGCACACATCCCGATGTACGCGGTTTAGGGGTCAAACCCGCGTATGTACGCGGTTATCGGGTTAAAAGTCGCGTATATTATTTTTCATATGGTTTTAGGGATGATCAAGGAAACATCAAAGGACAAAATATGGTCCATGGGGTCTAAAGAGCCTGTAGCAGGACAGGGGAAGGCCATACAAAGTGTGATTCACCAAGAGTGGTGAAATCCACTATAACAAATGCCCCCTAATGTGTGAGGTCAGAGGGGTCATACGATGGCCGAAATACATTATAAGTCCATCCCAGAAATGGAGTGATGAAGGATCCCAAATGGAAGACCGGCCACCCAATCAGCATAGTACAATAATACAACTTTGCATATAACTGCAAGTACATATAGCAGTCTCGAATACATAAGAGTACAATGGCCATGGAAAAGCATAATACATGATATCACATATGTGGTCATCACCACGTACAATATACATAGATCAGAATCTCCATGATGAAGATATACAAAGAACCATGATCTCCAAAATGGCTGAAGATATACAATAGATCAAGATCTCCATAGTGGCTAAAAATATCTGACATACACTGGAACAAGTCACGAGAGCTGAAATCTCATGAACACTGGAACGATCAAGGAGGTAACATATAAGAGATGCAACCATTCTGGAAAGTCTTCTACACACACTAGTACGAGTACATGTCCTACTATGCGAATATAGGTGTCGAGGTTGAACATAGTAGTCCATCATCTGATTACCGATCATTGATGTATACCATTAACAGATGCGAGATCACCCACCAATAATGAAAATGAGAATAAAGGTACTAGAGTGCAAACTAAAAAGTGTGAATAAATGTGTTGAGGTCGAACACTTGAGAGAATACATCGATCAGGGGACATTGATGTATTCCCAAGAAACTGTCGATGGTGAGAGAACCTGCCACTGATGACTGCAAGTCTCAAGGCACTCAAAAGAACTCTAGATTCCAATCCCAGAATAAATGATCTGAAGTCGATGGGATGAAATCCACTGGAACGAGGGCATTAAGGCATCCCCCATAATCCAATACGAGGTACTCAGCCAAGCTGTATAATGTGGAAGGACTCGATCATAAGGTGCATGAACCAGTAACTGTATCGGGAATGGCCGACATGCAAAGTCAAGATAACTGAGGAATGGCCGACACGGTTTTCAACTTCCTTCGAACAATAGCATAACGGCATATGGTGACTGAATGAAGGAAACATAGACTCGATATACAAACTGGGACATCTCTGTGACACAAGAGGGATCAACAGAGGCTCCATAGGGACTAGAAGCTTAACCAGTCGGTGGAGATAAACTCAGATAAACGAGTACAGCTCCTAAAGTCCAACTATAACCCAACCAATGGATGTGATATATAGTGCTATGTTCGAAGGCGACACAAATCGACAGCTGCCAAAGATAACATCTTTCCTTGTACGGCTTTTTGGTTTTTTAATTTTTTTGGACTTTTTCAGTTATTTGAAAAGCTTGAAAAAATAATAAACTAGCTTTATAGTTACAAACTAGGTGGAGACGAGTGTCATAAGGGAAAACAAACTAGTTCCAAGCAGTGGAACATACCTATGCTCAATGCAAGGATAAATGTGTAGGATATCGACACTCGGGGGAAAATCCCCTCCCGGTAAAAAAGGAAATCAAGCTGTGAAGGATAAAAAATGGCTCTGCATGGCTAGACATGAGACAAGCTCGGGCTATATGGATGAAACGCAATGTCAAGGGAGCTGGCATAAAGCTCAATAAGGCAGGCAAAGCTCATGATAATGCATTCACAACTTGACATAGGGGGAGTCCGGAGGGAAAATAGGCCAACATAAGATCAAGAGGAGTATGAGGCTCTTGTGAAATGTCATGGCAGTACTATACAATGGACTCCCACACCCTAAAGGAGAAAACGTCGACATGGGCACCAAATGCAAATAAGGCACTAACTAGGGTACCCATGTAAGGTGAAGCTCTACCACTCATATCATGCCACTTCTAAAGCAACAAGAAGGTTCCGTGACATAATAGAGTGGGTTCGTACCTAAGGTCATGGTGACATGGTCATAAGGTCATGCAAAATGCAAACGATGGTGAACCTAACCTATATGCCAGTGTAGAAATTATACCTGAGATCAATATGAACGGGTCAATCCAATGGCTGAAACGACACTGAAAAAGGTCTTCTACATCACAAATTATGTCAGAAACGGTCCAAAATGGTTAGAAACAGTCAAAACTATAGGAAAGGGGGTAAAAATTTTCAAATATTTGAAAATTTTTCTATAAATAGTAAAAAAATATAAATCATTTGAAACTTTTACCCATTGGAGCTCTGATTTTCAACTGCAAATTCCAGGAGATCCAGCTGGCGGAATTCACAACCGTTTCTTCCAGGTATTTACTCATGCTCTCCTCTTGCATTTTGATATAATTTTTGTTGATTTTCATGGTTAAATGAGGTTATTAAGGCCATATCTACATGAGCGCTATGGCCCATGAGAATATCAAATCTTTTTCTACGTATAGGGCTGGCTATACGCAGAAAAGGGGCTAGAAACCATGCACATACGCAGCTATTTGCAAAACAGTCGCGTATGCGGCCGCGCATATGAATTTACAAGAATCTAATAGGAAATTGGGAAATTTCTCTTGCAGGATGGTGCTAGAGTGGAGAGAGCGCGAGCATGGTGAAGTAGAGGAATCTGTAAGGGCCGACGTAATGGCTCAACATGTTCTTTGTGCATGTGGACTCTACAAGTTTTGGTGTCTTGGCGGTTTGAGGGCCAAACCAAGACTGCTAGAGATGCTAGTAGACTATTGGGATCCAAACTCGGATTCCTTCTGTATTGATGGGATGTCTCTCACCATAGAGGTGGAAGACATATACTTTATCACAGGTCTATCTAGACGAGGGGAGGTGGTGAACCTTTGTTCCAGAGGTGGGCCAGGTGGTGGCCTAACTATCGATGAGTATGTAGCTATGTACTGCTACCCAGATACGGAGAAGGTGGGGAGTTAAGTCCCCACCAATTCTATATAGGTGATGGGCCTAAAGGCCATACTACTGACGCTGGGCAGGATAGCATGCTTAGCATCACTCCATCAGGCCTCGCAGCCACTGATGTTCTATGCGGTGGAGTGTATGAGACCGACCATATATGACTGGAGTACTACACTACTGAGCAACATGAAACACCATCTCAGTAAGTGTAAGGAATGTAGGATACGAAACTTCAGGTTCAATAGCATTTTGAGCACATTTTTCTTCGAGCATGTTCCAAGATTGAGTCCTAGAGTGGATTTTCCTCTCCACGGGGTTCGAGATCCAGCCCAATGGCGTTGGGTAGATGCTATGTGCAGACTGGGGGGTGGTAGGGTGGCCAACCCATATCTAGCTGACTTCTTTCTATGGTGTCAACGACAGATTGTTTCCATAGATGACTACCCCTATGGAGGGATACATTTCTGGGGGGATCCGGACATGCCATTGCCACTAGGATCGGCATATGGAGAGAAAGGTACAGAATCTCGACTCTCACTCTTTTTAAATTTTTTGAGTTATTTAATTTTTTTTGTATTTTCTTGATTATATGGAATCAAAAAGACATGTTTTTGTGTGACAACACATAGTGACATCTACCATTCATGTGCAAATATGGGACCATGGCAACCAAAGGGCTTCCCACATCATAGACAGAGGGGAAGAGAGGATGACATCACAGGTGTGGATGCAGAGTGAACGCTCTAGAGCATTCATACCAACTTTGTGATACTGACTCATAGAGTTCCCATGGCACAAGTCGAGGACTTTCCTAAGGCCATGCAACAATAGGTAGTGGGAGTGCCACGTGCATGGGTGCGTTTATTCCAGCGGCTACCTAGAGCCATAGTGATGTACCATGATCACAATCCTCCTCCTCCACAGGATTAGACACCTGGGAGTGTAGATGTTTTGTACGATCATGGTAGGTGACGCCTTGCACCATCCGTAAATCCTATGTAGGTGGAAGATTCCATTGACATCTACCAAAAGAAACAAAAACTAATCACAAACCCGATCACGATAAGAAAAGACCTAACTATGCAAAGCTATACAATAATATACAACAAGCAACCTTGGCTAAAATTCATGCATAGTATTTTTTGAGATAGAGCCCATTTATAGGCTCTGCCAAAGCTGTGTCTTCGTAATTGACTAACTCATAGGCACCCTTCTCTAATACACACTTGACCACATAAGGACCATGCCACATAGGATTAAATTTCCTTGCCCCCAAGGGTTCTTTTGATTGATCCCACAAAAGGACCAAGTCTCCTTCACTAAATACTCTTGGATGGACAGACTTATCATACTGAACCTTAACGCGACATTTATTAACCTCTAGAGCCACCAAGGCATCTCAGCACTACAAATCAAGTTTCTCAAGGTGAACCAAATGCTCCTCCAAAGGTGAAGTGTCTGGTAAGAGTTCCAAAGTTAGCTTCAACGAAGGGATATCGCATTCAACCGACAATATCGACTCCACTCCATGCACAAGCTGATATGGAAAAAAACCAGTGGCAGTCTTAACCGTGGTTCGATATGCCCACAAAGCAGGGTATAACATAATATGCCAATTCGCCTTACTTTGTGCGATGGTTTGTTGGAAAATGGCCTTGAGTGATTTATTCACTGCTTCAACTTGTCCATTCACTTGGGGGTACTAAGAAGAGGAGTGATCTTGCTTATACCCTAACTTGGATGCCAAATCTTCAATCATATAGTTCTGAAAGTGCGAGCCATGGTAAGTGACAAGCTCTTTCGGAATCCCAAACCAAGTAATGATTTGGTTGAATACAAAGCGAGCGGCTGTCTCACTATTGGATTTTACTGTAGGCATTGCCTCAGCCCATTTCATGAAATAATCCATAGCCACTATAATATGATGGTGCCCCCCCAGCCGAAGCTGGGTTGCAATACATAAAATCAAGCCCCCACTTGGTGAAGGGCCCGACGGTGATAATGGGATGTAACAGGATAGGCTTCGAGCGCATATTTCATGCAAACACCTGGCAAGGGTGGCACCTCTTGACCGCATCAACAAAAGCTTTAAAGATCGACGGCCAGAAATAACCTGCTCTCAAAATATTTTGAGTTGTAGAAAGCCCAGATAAATGACCACCACACGCCCATCCATGGAAATCATTCATCACAACCTTAGCCTCCTCATGAGTTAAACAACCTCGTAGAATGGAATCTACCCCATGGCAGTACAAAGTATTGTCCACTATACGGTAGTTCTTAGAGACATGACGTAATCGTCGTCGTTCATCTCGCAAGAGGTGAGTAGGGGTCCTCTGTGTCTGCAGATATACTATGATATCTCCATACCATGGGTCAGACTTTGAGATTAAGAATATATGTTCATCGACAAATGTATCCTCACAAACCAAATCCTTGGCCTCACTCGGGAAATCTGATATAAGCTATTCAAAAATTAATGACTTCTTCAAATTTGCTGAAACAAATTTGAGATCGAATTCTTGTAGAATGACAATCCATTTATTATACTTTCCCCCAATCATCCTTCATGTGAGGATGAACTGAAATGGATTGACATGGGCCACAACCAAGGTATGGCGAAGGAGAATATAATGTCTCAAACGTTGAACCGCATGTACAGTTGCTAAAGAAAGCTTTTCGACATGAGAATAATGAATCTCTGTGTCAACAAGGTTTCAAATCAAATAATATATGACATCCTCTTGGAGCTCCTCATCCTCTTGAACCAAAACCATACCAATCGTCTCTAAAGATGCGGCCACATATAATAGGAAATCACGGCTATAATCTAGAGGACTAATCACCAGGGCTGATGCTAGGGCTCGCTTGAGTGCATCGAAGGACTCCTGGGCTCGCTCATCCCATTCAAAGGGAGTATCCTTCTTCAAGAGACGCATGAAGCCTCTAGTCAAATTGGCAAAGTTGACAACAAATATTTGGAAGAATTTTTCCATGCCTTGCAAACACTGAAGATGACGAATGTTCTTCGAGGGAGACAATTGAAGTATTGCCTCAACCTTTAAGGGATCAACTCTTATACCCTCCTTCGAGACGATGAATCCTAATAAACGACCTGACTTCATGTAAAAGATGCACTTATGAGGATTTAATCTAACCAAATTGTGCCAACATCTTTCGAATACCAATCTCAAGTGATAGGGATGACGCATTCTCATACAAGAATGAGCAGCAAGGTCATCTAAAAATACTTCAATAATAGACTTGAGATCGTGGAAAATCAAGGTCATTGCTCACTGAAATGTAGCTCCGATGTTTTTAAGGCTGAAGGGCATTTTTCGATATGCAAATGTTCCCCAAGGACAAATAAATGTAGTCTTGTGTTGGTCCTCTGGTTTAATTTGGATCTGATTATACCCGGAAAAGCCATCCATGAAGGAGAACACCTCGCTACCTGCACACTCATCCAACATCTGATCTATAAATGGTGTGGGAAAGTTATCCTTAGGACAGGAACAATTCAAATCATGGAAATCAATGCATATTCGGATCGTTCCCTGCTTCTTATCCACCGGAACGGGGTTTGAAACCCACTCTGTCAAGGGAATGGGTTAGATGAAACCGGATTTCAATAGCTTCTCTTTCTCTGTCTTAATGGCGAGTGCTTTCCTAGGATTCATGGTGCGTAAACGCTGTCAAACAGGCTTAGCTTTGGGGTGAGTCTTAATCTCATGTTCAATAATATGAGGGTCAATACCCGACATCTCATCATAAGACCAGGAAAAAATATCACGGAATTCCTCGAATAGCTCGGTGTACTCGAGAATATCAGCATCGGAACAATCCGCCCCAATATAGACATTCTCAATGGTGCCAAGATTTTGAGAGATGTTGATAATCCATCTGACCAGGAGAGCTTAATGGAACCATGGGACTACCAACTCTCTGACTAAGAATCTCCCTATAATCCCCATGCTCCAAACGGTCAAGCGGTGGAAGGAAATATGATCTATGATGAAGTTCCTCCCATGGCGACTCAAAACCCGACATAGCCTCAATAATCACTTCATCTGAAGGGAAAACTGTATTAAGGTAGTCGTGGGCATGAGAAAACTGTACTGCCCATGCCGGTAGCACATAGGGGTCTTCCTCCTTCGTCCGTGAAGATGAAGAACAAGGCTCTGCAACACTCACAAGATTAGCTTGATAAGAAATCATGGTTGTAGGTAACGGCATGCTGGTCTCGACAGGCTCACTCGAAGTACTCAGTGTCAGAAGAATCCAAGGATCTTCCATATGGGTAGTGTGAAAAGACACCGAGGTCGTAGAAGTTGAATCCTCATGGGAACAAGATCCTATCATGAGGACCGGTGCAGGACAACTAAAGCTTCCCATGAGGGATGGATACATGCCTACACCCACACTCCCAATTGTCGGCTGAGAGTGGTCAATGATCGGGATCAAAGCTCCCGAAGATGTAGTAATAGGCAGATTCTTGAATGCCATTTGATCAATCATTACAATCTTCCCGTTATGTGGAAATCTTACAATGTAGAACACGGAAGAAGCAACAGCTTGCATACTATACATCCAGTTCCTACCCAGCAAGAGATTGTAGTCAAGGGGTGCATCAACCACCTCAACCACTATCGCAATGGTCTTCCCCCCCAAACGGACCTTAAGGGATGGAAGGATGCCATGCGGCCTAAAATATCTCCCATCAAAAGCACTTAACATAGTCGCTGACTTCGACAGCTCAGGAGAACCGAGACCCTTCCAACAAGACAACTACATCACAGAAGCAGTAGCGCCCTCGTCAATCACAGTGTGCTTGACGATCATATTAAGACATTATACGTGTACCAAAAGAGACACATAGTAGGTCCAAGTGAGGCTAATGTCCTACGATTTCAAATTTGATCACTAAGGAAGATTCATCATCATTCACACCAAGAGTAGAAAGCAAAGCCTTCCTTTGTGAAGGACAACTCTGAAGCACTTCCAATACAGACATCACATAAGGAGTATAGCCCAAGTCCTCAACAACTGAATAATTTCTGGGCAGCTCGGGCATTTGGATTATGCCCTGAACGCTTAAGGACTCCCCTAGGAATGTGAGGTGCAGCCTCAGGTTTATCTGCAGGTTTCTCAATGCGTAAAGGGGTTCCTAGTGGATCAGGTTCTTTGTGTTGGAGACATTTACCATCATATTCACTCTTTCGGTCAAATTTGCCTAGTTAAACCACTATCCTAAGTTTAATTGACATCATTGGAGCATTAGTTACCACCATCCCAGTCATCCTCACGCCTACCTACAGTCGAGGAGGCTAACTTAGCCTTCCCTACAGTCAAGGAGGCTAACTGGAGCACTCCAGGGGTGATCTGTGTGACATTAATGCACCTGCATGCTAACTGGTGGTTACTTTCAGTTCAACCAATCAGTTACAGTCAGTTAAGGCGCCTCCATTCATTAAATATATTATTTAATGATTATTTTATTATTATTTAATGAACTGGAGCTAACAAGGCGCCTTCACCAACTTTTGATGGTCAGTTCAGCTTCAGTTAACCTCATCAAGGTTTATTGGAGTCATGCAGTACTAGCACTTGATGGTTGGTTGCTATGACATGTGTTTGATCTCTTTCAGTTGAGATTAAGTCATTAATTGCACTCCAACTTCAGTTAGGGACTGGTGAGTCAATTAAGGTTTTTTGTCAAGTGGTTAACTGAGTGAGATTGCATGGCAAAGAGTCAGTTAAGCTAGACTCACTTATGGAATTTGAATTGTTCCCTTAGGCATTCGAATTCTTCATGGAGTTAAGCCATTACTTTTGCATGGGAATTGTAACCTTTTATTGTTTATAAAATATACAGAGAGGAAACCTATTCTGGTCCCGATTATTGCCAATTCATGAGTAATTTGTTAATAATTCTTTGATGATTTTGATTCCTAGTTCCTAGATCATGTGCAAGAATTAATACTTTGCCTAGGCTGGGTTGTGATGAACCATAATCTTTCGCATGAGTCACAACCTTGGAAGCACGGACCATGTTAATGCACCCACGAGTGCTAGTCTCTGGTGGATCATTCTCACTAGACTGGTCATGGGACTTCGAGTTCATATTCTGGTTATGTGGTAAAGGGTTCGTTAGCATAGCTAGGCCTTGTGCTAAGAATATTGAAGCTTCTTCAATCCGAGGGTACAAGTAAGTGAGGTGATCATCCTTACATAGATTGCAAGGGAATTTAACCTTACATTTCTCTTGCTTGTCCCCCCCATCATTTTTACCATTCTTGTCATTATTAGTAGCATTCTCATTCTTATTCCCACCCTTTCGATTATTATTCTTACCCTTTCTTCTATTTTGTCCGTGCTGCTGGTTACCCTTCTGGTCCGACGATTGCACAGAAAGTACATTCGTCATTTGGGCGGGTTGAGATGAAGCCATAGCTTGTCCTGAAGTAGATTGGTTGAGCGACAATTGAATAACTTGTTTTGCAACCAAATCCACAGGTTTCGCACTTGCACAGCCCACAATGCCATCGGCATGTGGTCCATGTTTGACCTTGGGATCGAAACTGGAATGAGGAGCATTGGGAATAATATCATACAACAAACTAGACTGAGCATAGATCAAGTCCAGTTCCTGCACCCTAAAAATCGCTTGTTCCTCATTCTGCACTCTGGATGTGGAAACATCCTTCACTATATATGGAAATAATGACTTGAGGAACCACTCGAGAAGGAACTCCAACGGTATAAAGGCTTTAATTAATCTCTTCTGTCTACGCCACTCTTGAATATGATTAGAAATATGTGTGGCTTTATCTTTCCGAAATGTTGACAAGAGTTCAGTACCAATGCCATAGCGTATTGGTAGCTGGAAGTGATTAAGAAAAGTCATTGAAAGATCGTCGAACAAAGCGAAAGCTCCCTTTGGTAACTCTATATACCATTTCGCAGCAAGCCCTATGAGGGTGCGTTGAAATAGTCTCAAACAGATGGAGTCCTAATGTAACGAATTCAAAGAGCACCAAAGGTGAAATGTAGTAACGTGTTCACTCGGATCCTCGCCCGATTTGCCTTCAAACTTAGGTATGTCCAAAGGAAGCTTGGTAGGGACAACCGGCCAAGCCGGGTCATGAGCCATAGGATCATTCGTAAGTCTCGATAAGTCAGGAAGGTGAAGCATCGCGAGGAAAGGGAGCCTAGGATGATAAGGTCGATGTACCGCTCCCTGGTTCACATAGGGTTGAGCACCACCATGGCCTTGGCCATAGTGTCCTCCTCCTGTTTGACCCGTATAGGGTGGCGTGGAAGTACCATAGTAAGGTGGAACTTGACTAGTAGGAGCTATGAAGCCATAATTAGGAGAGTAAGCAGGTTGTTGATACCTGTCTCCGTAAGGTGAAGAAACCGGTCCATACTGCGTCCCATAATAAGGTCCATAGTTCATCGCATGCGATGTCCCATGGGACACTCCGTAGGTAGGAAGATAAGCTCTGGAAGGGGGAACATACATACCAGAAGTAGGTATATAGACCCTGGAGGTAACAAGCTGACCACTAGAAGCATGAACATAGCCTCCCGAAGCAATGGGCGGTATGTGAACCTGAGACACAATCGGCCTAGTAACCACAGTACGGACCTAACTCATAGCCATATATCGGCTCGAAGGACCACATGAATAAGGTGGAGGATGTACATTTGAAGAACTCGGAACTGAGGACGAAGGAATCTGGGTAATAAGATATGTACTACCGCCTATCGTCACTCGTCTCGGATCTGGTATCCTAATCGAATTTCTAACCCTAGACCTAGGAGGGAGATAAGATGTAGCTTCCACCACTGGGGGTGGAAGGTGCAATGTGACTGCTACTCCCAAACCTCTCTGCAAGGTAAGGAATGGGATTTCCCCCAGGCATAGTGCTAGGCTCGAAATTAGATTCGACATGAAATTTCAAATCATGCATAGGAAAAACCAGTCATAGCATAACTACCGTAGCTAGTGCTCTCAGGTTCA
The DNA here is from genome assembly GCA_001517045.1 of Pseudotsuga menziesii. Taxonomy (NCBI): domain Eukaryota; kingdom Viridiplantae; phylum Streptophyta; class Pinopsida; order Pinales; family Pinaceae; genus Pseudotsuga; species Pseudotsuga menziesii. The sequence continues at coordinate 298,372 of LPNX010846668.1, forward strand.
AAGTGAGTCTAGGCATCTTCCGGCATTCCATACTGGTAATGTGTCAATGGGTAATCATCCCTAGGGTGAGTAGGTCTATCGTACAAATATCCTATCTGGGAAATCACAGGACCAAACTCAGCTAGGTCAAGTGAAGGATCGTACGTAGGAGTAAGTTCCCCATCGTCAATACGAATGGGAGGAGGTGGTTCAGGAATATTCTCTGAATGGTCCTCCATGGTGTGTGAATCAGTGTGTGACATAGTAAGCCTGGAATGTCTAGGTATCTCTCCCAAAGGAGGAGGATAAGTAGAAGGCGGAAGTCTTGCTAACCGACGAGAATGGCGAGGAACCGCACTCGAATCCACAATGACTCAAAAAATAGCAAAGACTCTCTATTTACATAAACCCTAGGCCAACTAGTGTGCACAGAGCAATCACTAATAAAATCTAAAGCCAACTGCAAGAAAACAAGGGCTTGATAAGTGAGCTCCCGAATTAAGTAGGTATGTCTCGCCTAGGAGAGGCCTGAGACCCCCATACACAACAAGCAGAGGTACATAACTAATTATTGTGGCCCTCAGCTTCAACGCGTAAAGTGACTATGTTTTCCGACCCCAACCTGGCCGGGACACCTACAGAATAACCTCTACAAGTACCCCCTCGATATCCTAGGTAAGGTCACTAAGGTCACCTCAATATAATCAAAGCTCAGGCGGACAGTTGCAGGCGGGATTGATCGTATGAGCAGGGTAGAAAAACCCAAAACTCTCGAAAGAGCCCCCAGATACGAATACAATCCTGGAAATATCTCTGGTGCTACTCAGTTATGACTAGGGGTCATCCCAATCAATAACCGCTCACACTGCCTCGTGCTTAACTCTCGTTTGAGAGGAGGATCCTAAGAACAATGGTTATACCAAGGATTTCACACACTCCCTGGATAGACACCTAGATGTTGTTGTTTAGTGATCTTGGAGAATTGACTTACAATGAACTATTCTAGGATCCTAAAACCTAATCTTGTTGGTGCACCCTAGAAAGGAAAAGAGTGTAATTCATTTTACTTTAGCATTGATTTTAGTTGGCTTTATTACTAAAAAAAGGGATATGATCGTGCAACTATTGGTGTTATGACGCAACATGAAGTAAAATGCACACTGTAACAATAAATGCAAATGCATTATGTCCATGTAAACAAGGTATGCTACTACGTGAAATGCACAATTCTTCTTCAAATGATAAATGCAAATTTTTCCTAGATGAAGTCCTAACTAGTACTCCAAAGCAAATCTATATCTAGTGCAAGTACAATGCAAAGTGCAAAATGCAATGCATGATGATAAGAAAATGTTTTTGGATTTTTTGAAAATATAAGAGATGTAAAAAGCAAAAGAATGATTCTACCACCCCCAAACTCTGCAAGCACACATAAACAACATCCAAGCAAAGCACTAAGGTAATAGTAACTCTAATGCACTAATCTCAAAAAAAAAAAAAAATGCCATGACAAGAACTTTCTGAAAAAAAATAAATAAATAAAAATAAATAATAAAATTAGGCTAAAAACAATGTTCCTGGTCAGAAACAGAGGTCTAAATAGACTTAGCCAGTGCCAAAGGAGACTCAGCAACTAACATCATTCACCTAGCAACCAATTCTCTTCCATAAAAAGGAAAAACCAAAGGTATACGCGACTGTTCAGAGTCAACCCACTTGTATACATGGAAATCACAGATGAAACCGTGTGTATACGCAACTGTAAATCAAAAACCCACGTACAGGAAGAAAAAGTGCATAAAATCAAGGAAAACAAGTAGGCTGAGACAAAATTCACTCCAATCAGATTCTACCAGGCATACATGCCCCCAGACCCGACACAGAAACAAGAGAGAAAGAGCAATTCAAATACATTGAATGCCAAGAAAATCACCCCCAAAGGACAACTACTAGGAACTCCCCAGCAGAGTTGCCAATTCTTTTACGGAGAGAAATTCCTATGGCTTGGGGTAACACAACAGATAGCTTGACTCCAGAAATCAATCTTTCCCAATATGCAATAGAAATCAAATGTCTAACACTAAAGGATCATACCTCGTACCTTATTCCGAACGGTTGAAGTAGATCCCCGTTGAGCTTTCCAATCTTCAGCTTGAATTGATATAACACTTCCTCAAAAACAAGTAAACAATACAAGCATACTATATATCATGGTGTTAGATCTATTATAGCATATAATGTAAAAGCATTTGACATATTCCCATGGATAAAATATTCAATCAAATACACATCATTGGACAGGAAAAGATATTTCTATTAATATAAATCAGATATTACAAGATAGATACAACCTCTGACGGCACGTCTGCGAACCAGAGAAACTGAATCCCCCACTTGGGCCTCCACCACCTCAATCCTCGATCTCTCGATAGAAAGCTCACTAGTAAAAGGAAAGCTTGGGAAGAACACAAAAGTGATCCAAGGGACAAAGGGATGCAGACTCAAGTATAAGTTCCGGCAACAATGGACTATAGTTTCTTTGCTCTCAATTCTCTCTATATGCCTTCAATGTACCAAGGGGTTCCAAGGGATAATGAAGGGTCGAATCTGAGTGATCTCAAGGCATATGGAAGGCTAGGAGTCGAATGAGTTGGATCCATGTCAAGGAAAACTCCAAAAGGATTTGGATTATGCACACATCCCGATGTACGTGGTTATAGGGGTCAAACCCGCTATGTACGAGGTTATCGGGTTAAAATCCACGTATATTATTTTTCATATGGTTTTAGGGATGATCAAGGAAACATCAAAGGACAAAATATGGTCCATGGGGTCTAAAGAGTCTACAACAGGACAGGGGAAGGCCATACAAAGTGTGATTCACCTAGAGTGGTGAAATCCGCTATAACAACAATCAATACAAAAACGTTACAGTGTTTACATAGAAGATAATCATTGTGTGATTAAATACATTCATCCAAGCAGCCATATAATAGAAAAAGTGCCAATGAAAAGCAATTGCTTATTTCCCTAGAGGATAAATCTAGACATAAAAGGAAAGACAAATACAGGAGATGCTTTCAAGGGAGAAATAAAGGAAGTAGACACGAACTTTGACAAGAAAGAAAATGACAGCGCTTATTTTTAGGCTACATTTCAAACAGAAGTTTAGGATGAATCTTGGATGTGGAATTTCATATTTGGACATCTGAATTTTGGTCGGCTAAAGATACTTCACACAAAGAATATTGTGAAAGGATTCCCATTGATCGAACAACCAGAAAGAGTTTGTGAAGGCTACATTTTTGGAAAGCAACATAGAGATACATGTACAGTGGGAAAGTCATATAAAGCACAAACACCACATGAGATTGTGCACTTTGATATTTTCGATCCAATGCAGACATCATCCATTGGTGGCTACAATTGTTTTCTTACTATTATTGATTAGTACTCATGAAAAACATGGGTATATTTTCTGAAACATAAATATGATGCATTTAGTTATTTTCAAAAGTTCAAGGCAGTTGTGGAGAGCCAAAGTGGACACCACATCAAAATATTAAGGACAAACAGAGGAGGTGAATATGTCTCGAATGAATTTATAAATTTTTGAAATACGCATGGCATACAAAAGCAATTCACTACACAGTATACACCTCATCAAAATGGTGTTGTAACATGATGGAAGCCAAGCATTTGTCAAATGAATATTGAGTTGAAGTAGTCGCAACTACTGTATATATCATGAACCGTTGTCCAACAAAATGTGTGAAGAACAAATTTACTCAAGAAGCATGGACATGTATGAATCACAATGTTTCTCATTTAAAAAATTTTGGTTGTGTCACATATGCTTGTGTTCCAGATGAGCTAAGAAATAAGTTAGACAATAATGGTTGAAAAATGTATTTTTGTTGGTTACTTTGAAGACAAAAAATCATACAAGTTGTATGATCGTGTCACAAGGAAAGTGATTACCAGCCAATATGTTCAATTTTTTGAAAATGAATCATGGGATGGAACTATCAAAATAAATGTCAAGATTGTGTCAAATGTCGACCAAGATGACATGGGAGAGGAAGTGGTTCAAACACCACATGTAAGTCAATTGGTCATAGCACCATCAAATCCCATGACACCGCGACATGGATCAGCATAAGGAACATTGATATAAGTTGCATCTCAAATTCTAGCGACAAGCACACAAAGAGGACATCAGACTTTATCAAGCATTCCTCAAGGTTGACGTTGATAGAACCCATGAAGACAAGAATTCTGCATGAAATATATGAAGTTGGTACACCAAATTCATTCTCTCTCTTTGCATTATTTTCTCCAATATATGATCCACTAACATTTGAGGAAGTTGTTGAAGAAGAAGTATGTGCACAAACCATGGATGAAGAAATAGAATGGGTTGAAAAGAATCAATCATGAGAGCTGGTAGACGTAGAAAAAGATAAATATGTAATCAATGTCAAATGGATTTACAAGACCAAGCAATATGTTGATGGGAATGTGAAGAAAACCAAAGAAATAATGGTTGCAAAAGGGTTCACACAACAGATTGACATAAACTTCAATGAAACTTTTGCACATGTCGCACACATGGATGCAATCAGAACAGTCTTGGCCATTGCTGGACAAAACAAATGGCTTGTTTATCAAATGGATGTTAAATCTGCATCTTTGAATGGATATCTTGAAGAGGAATTATGTGTGGAAAAACCACAAGCATATGAAGTTCCAGGTCAAGTGTATAAAGTGTACAGGTTGAAAAATGAGCTTTATGGTTTGAAGCGAGATCCTAGAGCTTGTTATAGTTGGATTGATTCCTATCTCACCGAAAATGGATTTCACAGAAGTGAAAGAGAACCAACATTGTAAGCCAAAGTGAATGAGCAAGGTAAGATGCTAATTGTATTCATGTATGTAGATGATTTAATATTTATTGGTGACTTTGGCATAGAATATTTAAAGAAATCATGGAAAGTGAATTTGAAATGACTGATTTGGGGCTTATGAAATTTTTCCTAGGAATTAAAGTCCAACAGTTTGAAAGTTGTATATCTATATCACAACAAAAACATGCAAGTGCATTTTTAAAAAATATTTAATATATATAATTGCAAGACAACCCCAACACTAATAATAATAGGTTTAAAATTGAGCAAGGATGATGATGGATCAACTATAGATCCTACGTTGTTTAAAAGGCTAGTTGGAATCCTTATGTATTTAACAATGACAAGACCAGACATCATGTATGGAGTAAGATTGATCTCAATATTGATGGATTCACCAGAATACTCTCATTAGCAAGAAGGTAAAATAATTCAGACATATGTAAGTGGCACAAACTACCTTGGAATTATGTACTCAACATCAAAAAAATTTAAACTCCTTGAATACACAAACAGTGACAATGTAGGCAGCACAAATGTCAGAAAAGGCACATATGGTTACACATTTCATTTTGGTACAAGTGTTGTGTCCTGGGATTCAAAGAAACAACCCAAAGTAACTTTGTATTCAACATAAGCAAAGTATGTCACAACTACAAGTGTTGCATGTCAAGCCATTTCGATAAGGAGAATTTTGAAAGATCTGTCACAGAACCAGCAACAACCAACAACCGTTTTCTCCGAAAACACTTTAGCAATTGAATTATCAAAGAATCATGTGTTCCACAAGAGAACCAAGCACATCGACACAAGATTTAATTTCATAAGAGAGTTGGTGAACAAGAAATAAATTTGTTTAGAATTTTGCAGGTTTGAAGATCAACTTGCATACGTCTTTACAAAACTATTGAAAAGGGATACATTCCAGTATTTGCAAAGTTATCTTTGAATGACAAGTTCTGCACAGTGAAATCTGTCATGCACATAGCAAGTTTAAGCTCTGAAACAATTTACAATATTTTGTTTTTTGAGATCCCCAACTGCTCATAATTAAGGCAAAGTGTTGGAAATGTTAACTAATCATAGACCCATATCAGATCTCATCCAACCCTATTAGAGTCTGTATTAGTTCAGTTTCTGTTAGTCAGTGTGACAAGATGAAGAGTTCACATCTCTCATATATAAACCATTTGAATTAAATTTCTAAAGATAAGTTTTTAGGTACATAGTTATTACAGTCTTTAATGTTAAGTCAGTAGATTGACGGAGAAACAAAGTTTAGTTTGCCTATAAATAGAAGAAGAAGATTGTAAATCAAAAAGAGAATTTTGAGAAAATAGTGTTGAAGCTCGCGTTTCTTTGTGTTTGAAAATGTCGAGAGTCGAAGCTCTGTAAAAGGTGAAATATCTCTGTAAATTTCTAAGTTTGTATTTACAGTAAATAGTTAATTCTTATGTCCCGACAAGTTTTATAAGTCAATTGTTATGGTTATATGCATGTCTTATTTAGCTGCACATTCTCTGTAGAATTACTTCAGTAATTCTTGTTTACATTTACAGGTTAAGTAAAAGACACAAAGCATACATAAGTAATTCACCAAGTAAAATTTTGTTTTTATGACAGAGTGTTCGACTCAAGTATTCTTGAATGTTTGATTATATGATTTTGTAATTCTGTCGAATTATTGATGTGTCAATTTTTACTCCATGTTAATGGTTGATGAAAATTATTTATAATTTCTTAAGTCCTTAGGCTAACAAATATCCCTTGTAAAATTTGGCTAAAATCAAACCGGTCGAAGTCAGCTGGTCGGAACAAAAGATTAGTTAGTCAAAGTAAAACCATCGAGTAATTTCGTCGAAGTAGAACCGGTCAAATTCAATAATTAAAACATGTCGAAGTTGAGTAAGACGGTGTTGCAGCTGCAACAATTTCCCAAAATTATAAAAAAAAATTGGACCCTCCTTTACTTTGAATTAGCTAGTTTTTTCTTCCTGGTTTTGGTCTATGGATTTTTGAAGCATCTCCCAGCACTTTGGATTGCTATCAATCGATCTGTTTTTTTCCCCTTTAATGCTTGAAAGAATCCTATCCTTAATCGAGCTCATCGTTGTTTTTGCATATCTTTCAAAACCTTTTTGAATCGAGAGTTAAGTCATTTGACTTTCCGCCGTTGCGGGTGAGTTTCGGTTCTCTGACGTTTCGGGTGGTTTTTTATTCTTTATCGGAGCAGTTGAGTTCTCCCTCGTCCGACGTTGCAGATTGATCTTCACTCCGGGCGTTCGTCGTTGCAAATCATTATGGGCTTTGACTGTCTCTTATCCTCCGAGTTGTTTTTGATTTTTTATCCCGGCTGCGTATCGAAGCCCTTTACCATCGTGCTTTCCTCCATTGTGGGCGTATCTTCGATCCTGGCCTCCGACGTTGCGGACCATTTCAGTTTTTGACATTCTTTTTCGCTCCGATGTATGTTTTGGTCTTCTTTCGGCTTTCTATCGGAGCGCTTGGCCATCGCTTCCTCCTCCGTTGCGGACGGTGTCGTGCTCTGAAGGTCCGCCGTTATGGAAGGTTTCAAGATGTTGGGTTTTCGATTCGAAGGTTCGCTGTTGCGAAGGAGTTTGGATTCTTGGCCTCCAATTTAGGTTCTCACTGATGCTCGATCTTTTTGCGCTTTATCCGACGGTTGCGGATGAGTTAGTGCTGGGGACTATCCGCCGTTGCGGAAGGGCTGGGGTTCTCGCCGCCCGATTCACTTTCGTTCTGCGGCCGATTCAGAGCCCACCACATGTGCGAGCCCTTTATATATACGGTGATAGGGTTTGGATTTTTCTATTGTTGTTTTGGGCCTGAGCTGTTGTTGTCCTCTCCGCGCTGTCGATCCCTTGAACCCCGTGGACTATCGTGCCCGTGCTTGCGTCCAGGTGTCAATTGGAAGTTCAACCATCCTCGCCCCGTCAGCTATGCACCACTACTAGGTAGGCTCATTATCGCCCTACCTCATGCTTTTCAAGATTTGTTTGGTGATGTTTGCTGCGGTTGGGGGGTATTGCTAGGATTGTATCCCTGTTTGTTTGCATATGGATTTTATACCAATGGTTAGGTTTGCGGAGGTTTTCCATTTCCCTCCCTGTGTTAACGTATCGCCCGTATGATGAGTTTTTCTGGTTAGGGTAACTGATAGTGGTTATGGGGGAGGGGCATTTTCTTTTTAAAGCATGCGTATTATCTTTTGGCCTCGGCCGTTTTGTTTCACCCCGCGCACAGTGAATGAAGGCACGGTGCAGGCGGCCGTTGTGTCGCCTGCACTTGGTTTTTCCTTGTAATAATGAGGCCCAAAGAAGTTTTGCGGTCAAATTTTTCCTCCGCTGGTGTTTTTCCCGTTCACCCTGTTCGAACCCTAACTTGCTTGCCCACGCCATCCCACGCAGTTCGTCGGTCTCGTTTCTATGAAACCCTAGGCGGTTAGAGGGCTGTGATGTTGTAGTGTTGCGTTTTGAAGATAGCTGGGTTGAATGAGAGTGTCGTTTGCAGAAAGTAATGTTGATGCCCGTAGTGTATAACCGCGCTGACGTAATTACCTTGTCTGCGAGCAGGATGAACCATTGCCGATTTATCCTTGCTAAAGCTATGTCGTCCGAATGTTTGATTTTGAAAAGATACATTTGCACCTTGTGTTGAGATACATACATTTGCATTGCGAATTGTTTTCATGGGAGAAGTGGTTTTACTACGAGATGAAGTAGATTTCATGTCAGCCCAATTATGATTGATCAATTTCTAGTATCATGTAGCAGTAGGACATTGCCCACTATTTTGCACAGGACTGAGTTTTTCATGCTAATAATTCTGATAGTCAAGACATTGATGGGTTATGCATACCTGCATTGGTTTCTATACTTGCTTTCACATTAAGTACAAGTAAATAGCACTTTGCATATGAATGTAATTTTATTGTAGTCTAAAAGATGGTGGATGGGATGATTAAATATCATACAAAATGTTTGCATCATGCTAAAACAGTTTACATTTGGTTAGTCAAGTATGCAAACTTATATTGTAGCTTCATGCCATGATGTACATAGATAGAACAAAGTGCTGCACTCTATCATGTAAATGTATGCATTTTGAATACCTAAATACTACAATGTTATATATGGCAGGAAGAAGCCGAGGCCACCATGTCCAAAAGACAAAAGAAGAAGGCCCAGCAGTGGAAGAAGTGCCAGAAGCAGAAGCAGAAACAAAGACTGAATATATATACGAGGACACCCAATGTGTCTCGCGTGCTGATCCTGAGTATAAATGGGGTGAGATATACAGATTGATTTCCCGTAGGGAAGTCCCAGACATGGGTCTCGAAGAGGAGCCCATTTATGCCAACATAGAGAAATCCTCCATCATGAAGGTGGCTACCAGACCAGAGCTGTTCCCATGCTCTGATGTTATGAGATGGATTCTGCCCCACACAAACAACAACACAATGCTTATAGGAAATGTTGAAGGTTAGGGCTATGCTGCATTTAGCCCAAGATATGTGGCGTTGGCTTACCACCTGCGAGAGCCTCAAATCTTCATGTCAAATGATTGGTTGGATAACCTCAAGATGGATTTGGTGGAAACCCTGAAGAGAATGCTCTTGCCAAGAAAGCTCTATCGACACAAAGCAACTGAGGATTATGATACAACGAGATTAAGAGCTCCTTACAGGTTTATAGCCCTGATGCTAAATCGGATCTTTGGTAGAGCCAATGGAAGACTCTTCAAATTCGAGTGGATACCCCTTATATTCCATGTGGCGACAGAAGGAACAGTCTTCAACTGGGCCAACCTAGTGTCAAGTAGTCTCTCTTCTTGCGTAGCTACAGCCTTGGGAGGAGGAGAAGCCCAGAAGAAATCTGAATTCTATATGAGTTCAATTTTAATAGACTGCATACTGTGTAACCAGCCTTTCCCCGGTCTCAAATGTGCCTGGGATAGGGAAAGAATGCCTGTATATGCAGCTTACAAACCATTGTGGGCTCATCAGTACCACAGTCATTACAAATAGGTCTGTGAGCATTTCATTATGCCACTATACACGCTTATCTTCCGGAAGGAATGTGACTGCATGTCGGAAGATGCTCTGCAAGTAATAGAGGAATATGGAGATTATTTCTTGACAGACAATGGTATGTATCTTAGAATGTATGGAGGCTCAAAGACACCTTATCTGCTGCCAAAGTATGCAACGGATTATATAATCCATAAAGAGGCGGTCAGACAGGTGTACATTGACAGAGTTGGTCATTTCTTGTTCCAACACAAGAAGACTGCATATCCCCCTCTACCATTCAAGTTAGGTAGCTGCAAGTTCACCAATGTGAAACAGGCTACCGAATTTATAGAGGAACTAGGGAAATTCCACTTTGGTGAGATGCCTTTCCGGCGAAATGACACTCATGGCAAAGTAGCTGAGCATTGTAAGAAACACAAAGTGTTTTTCGAATACACCCATCATTATTGTTACAATTGAAAAACCCATAGGATATTATTGTCCAGTCAGCAAGGCCATATGGGCAGCGTGTTGTCTTGAAGTTTTCTCAATATACAGGAGCACAGGCAAGCATAGTCTCTGGAAAATGAAGAAGGCTGTCCAACAGCTCCAGAACTGGAACCCTTGTGATTCAGCTCGCGCTATATTTTAGGTGTGATAAATCGCTATACAGTCTGGATTTTATCAATGAAGCTAGTATAATATCATTCACGACCAAATGTGGATAACAGCTCTCTGTGAGACCACTTGCAGGCTCAGGTAAAGACGAGCTTCCTCAGACTTGAATTGGCATTGGAATTTTAAGACGACATTGTCTCTCTCTCTTTTCAACACGAAACCCTAAAAAAATGTGTGAAGTAATGGTCGCAACAGCAATATGCTTTCAGAAATTAGGGTTTATGCGTTCAGTGGAAGACTCAACAGAATCGCAGCACAAGAAAAACTCAGCGTGAGGGAAATGTAACGCATACAATGCATGCTATTCGATTGGCAGACTGATGGAGCAGTCTGGCAATGGACTGGCAAGTAGAATGCCAGTAATGGGCAGAAATGCAGCAGGAGTTATGGCAGACAACCTGCTCTGATACCAGTTGTTAGGTATAACTCCCGATTGATTATCTATTCCAATGCAAAAGCCTATACTTATACAAATCTCCTGGCGGTTGGGTTTCACCTTCCGCTCAGCTGGTTTAGCTTCCTATCTATTCATATTCCTATTTTATTTATTTACAATAATCCTGACGGATTATTCTAACAATTATGATAAGGATGAATCTATCTTCAGGAATGCCCCAAACATGACGGCACTCAACAGAAGATTCAAACCAAAGAACCCCACCAAAGGGGGAAAAGAGGCAGATCGAGCCAAAGCTGAGCAGGCCAGGGTTGAAGAAGAAGCCAAAAGGAGAAATGAGGAAGCTCAGAGGCTAGAGAGTGAGGCTACAGAGTGGCTGCAGAAGGGAGAAGAGGAGAAAATGAAAGCTTCCCAAGAAGCAGCTGAACTAGAAAAAGAAGCAGCCCGAAAAATAGAAGAAGCTGCTAGGCAAGCAGCCGAAGAAGCACAGAGAAAGCTAGACAAAGAGCTTCGATAGCAGGAGGCTGAAAAGATAAAGTTGACACAACAGCTGGCTTTTGAAACACCAATAGGGCAGAGCCATGACAAGGAAAACCCTGAGGTGCAGACCCTTCAAGTGCCTACTACCATCACTCCTGCAACCCCTGTGCTTCAGTTAGTACCCTTCGTACAGAAAAAGGGGGAAGAAGTCCCTGAATTCGATACTGTATATTATGACAGGGCCACTAAAATAATAATGAGGAGAATGGAAAAGAAAGTTGAAGCAAGAGACCTAACATGAATGGCTGGAAAAATTATAACAAATACGGCTGTCATGATAGGAACAGACGTGGATCCCAGGTTTACCATAAGAGCCGGGACTGCAATACTACATGCTTCAGAGGATAATGTAGACAAGGTGATGAATGAATTGGAGTCATACAAAAAGTCTTCAGCTCAGCTTCAGGATACCCTGCGAAAAGAAAGAGAAGAAGGCAACAGACTTAAGAGAAAGTATGAGCATGTGCAAAGAGAAATGGAGTCCACAAAAGGTGAAATCCATGCCTTCCAGGTAGAGGCACAAGCCAAGGAAACAACACAAAAGGCTCTAGAAAATGTACAGCAGGAAGTCCAAGATCTGAAGAATGAGAAGGAACAATTGAGGGAAAAGGTAGAAGACCTAGAAGCGCAGCAGAATATCATCTATGAGTCCAATGATGCATACATCAAAGAACTGAAAGGGCAGCTGGCTTATCTCACTGCTGAACTGAAGGCAGTCAAGGAACAACAAGTTGATATGCAGCCGTTTAAAGAACACATCCTGGCTCAGAAATCCAAAGTACTACACCTGCAGACTGCTCTGGAAGAAGAAAGATGCCAGGTCCTCCAGGTTGATAGCCGACTGGAAGAAATCTTGGAAATCGGTTCTTATTTTGTTGAAAGGTCTCAAGACATCCTAGAAGTGCTGACTACAAGAATAGCAAGGGTGGAGAATAATGAGGAAGTTCCAGCAGAACTACCATCCAAGGATAAACAAGCCCTCAAACGGGACTATGATCTGATAGAATTCGCTATCAATACTGCAGAAGACTTCAAGAAAACAGTCAAGAAGACAAAGGGAGCCTGCATAGAATTCTTCAGGAGAGCCCTAGTTACTTACAACCGATGTCAGGTAGAAGCCGAGCAGAGGCTATATGAGTTCCCGGATCATGATTCGTTTGTAGAAATGTTGCAGAAAGGACAGCAGGATGAAGAAGCAAGAGTACAGCACATCAAAGCCATCGATGACCAAATTCTGAGAAATGAAATAGGCCATACAACCGTTAGTGTGCAGCTCTTAGAAGACCAGGTGCGATTAAACACAGCCAGGGTGGAGGCCATTAAAAACCAGGCTGAAAAGTTTGAGCTAAACATCCAATTTTTAGAGCCTAGCTCGTTTGAAGGTCTCGCTGCTGAAGCAGCAGCATGGAAAAAATTCCTAGAAAACCAAGCAGGACCCTCCTTATAGGGGACCGGTCTACTTTGTATTAATTTAATAATTTGTAAAAGCTTTTTGGGAAAAATGAAGTGTTGGGAAAACAAAGGGTTGGGAAGCCCAAAGGTCACTTTGGGCAACCCAACCAATTTTTGCCTTTGTATAAAAGTAGGAAGCGTAGATAGGAAAAGGGCTTTTTTCCCCAGTAAGACTGGAAGGCTATTGTAAGAAGAACTACTTCCTTTTGCGATAAAAAATTACAGTTTTCCTATTGAAAGAAGATCGGTGGGATTTCAAATGTTTGCCATGGAAAGTGGAAGACGAACTACTTTGTTTTTCAGCATTATTTCCATGAATCATGAGATCGTTCTAACTTGATGACCTATGTCTTTGTTTAACGATTTCTGATTTATTTCGTGAAATAACCACCATGAGTAATGTATGCTTGTCATAAACAATTATCTATCTGGTTGTGAAATATATTTCGTTGTTCATGTGTGTAAAATTTAGTGTCACCTATCTGTAATTGCTTTTATTATGCGTGAACATTCACATTACTCACATATATTAATTACAAGTTGGCTCCCCGGCGATAGGATAGATAGATAGATAGATAGGCATATAGATAGGTAGCTAATTCATCTCATTACTGCATGTGTGATTTATATGCCTGAGAAGCCTAAGACGAGAGGTAAGAACCTGCGCATCACATTGTGAATGCTCCTTGCATCCTTCACCACCCCTGCATGATTAGTTAGATACTTGCATTTCATATCTAAGTCAAAAACACAATTCCGGTGGACCGGCCCACAACCGGTAAACCTTTGTTGTTACTTTGACCTACAGTAGCCGGACCGTAAACCGGACGGATTCCCTATACCAAACAGTCAACGGGATAGTTGGGAACGTTGATTGGGGAGAATCCCTTACTGTTGCCACCTGCGAATTTCCAGGCCTCAACAAACGGTAAAAACAACAAGTAAGAACTTGTTGAGGTAAAAGGATTATGGTCGAAAAGTCCGACCATATTTAGTCTTTAAAAAAAACTTGTCAAAATATTTTGGCATACTTTTCCAGTCAGATTTAGACAAGTTTTACCCAATGAGAAAAAGAGGTTGAAGTTTCGACGTGAAATTTTGTGATAGAGTGGTAACGAAAGTTTAGTCAGCTCAGACTTGTTAACAATTAGATGGAGAATGAACATGAGTCATGAGTCTATGCATACTATTTTTTTTATGGGACACATGTCGAAAATCATTTTTTAGTGCAAACAAGTAGCCTTCTTCAACACTTTGACTGCATGCAGGTGTTGTTCCTAGGTGAATAGATCATTTGAGCGGCTTTGTGCAAGGTAATGCGCATAAAAGTGCATGGCAGTGTCATGTCAAAATTAACATTGGATGATTGACATATCATCAGATGATTGAGATAGCATCACATGATTTACATCCCAATGAGAACAAATAATTAAATAAAAACCTATGTTCAACACCTCAAACTATTCACTAGTAAGAACATGTTATGAGAATTCATCTAGTGAGTGCAACCACACAAGTGCCATAATACTCTTTGCACCATATCAGGAGCCATAAATTCAAGCTTGCAATGATCAACACCAACACTAGTATCCATGGGGCATCATCTACCGAGAGATATAGGTCTAAAAATTAGGTGCACTTCATGGGTTTTTTATGTAGGTGGAGAAATTACAATATAACAAACAATAGCTAGATTACATGCATGTGTTGTAGGACATGTGTTCCTTCTTCATGGAAAGTACAGGTCATGTTTCATGATAGTGGTAGTGGAGAACAAAAACATTACTTAAATACAATAGTTATAACCTAGGAAAGAGTCCAAAAAATGATTCCCTTGCATTGATTGGCCATTAACAAATTTTTCATAAAAACTTTAGCTTAAAACGGATTGGTAATTGCGACAAAGCACTCTTCCAAAAGTAAAGATATTTTTACTTGGTCATATTGAAAAATTCCTGGCCTAGATCCTAATACTTTTGAGAATTAAATTGACACATGGACAAACATGCAATCCATTTGGAAGAAACAATAGCTTATCCATCCCGCTAAATATTTGACCATTAAGGCATATATTTTGGAAGTAATACATGATATAGCCTCCAGTTTGAGCTACATAAATACTACCTAAATCTCGACCGGCTTTAATTCATCCATGGGGATCTCCTTTTGATGATGGGTTCCTTCCTTTTTAATGCCTAGTTTTGCATCTCTCATTTTTTGGTCACTAATTTAGTCATTTTTAGTAATTTTATATACGAATTTTGGTCATTTTTGTTTGGTCACTTATCTCTCATTGTTTGGTCACTTATCTCTTATTTTTTTGTTACTAATTTTGTTGTTTCTAACTGATATTATAATATCATTAGGGCATGGAGGAATCGAACCACCAACCTCCTACTTGTGAGGTAGGCGTGTTAGATTTTTATCAATTACACAATATGATCTTAGGATCTTATCTGAGAGAATAACATGCACAACAATCAATCACAAGAGATAATAGACACAATGATTTATCCTCGGGGAAACAATAAAGGAAAAACCCCGCAACTTCCTCAGAGATAGAATGAGCACCAATGGTAGCAGTAAAACCCAAAAACATAAAGATGATCTCTGACAACTGATCTCTGTCACTTGTGCCAACACTTCCTCTCTCACTCATGTGCCCAAGTTGAGTGAGTGTATGTGTGTATAAATGAGGAGAGCCTCCCTTCTATTTATATTCTTCTGTTCACTTGATATTTGACTCAGTTATGTAGGATCCATTAATCCTAACTTAGTTATGTAGGCTCCAGTAATCACAACTAGTGTACTAATGACTCGACTTACAATGGAGGGGACTTACTTATGAATTTTAGTAATTCAACCGATAGGAACATTGGGGTACAAATAAATACAAGTGATTATCTCGATAGGAGAATCGAGGACCAATGAAATACAATATATACAAGTGAATACACTCAAAAGTTACAAATACATCAACACTCCCTCTTAACTACGAAGATATTCTCTTAACACCATTCATAAGTACAAGTCTTCTTCTCTGGATCATCATAAATGTTGGATCATCATCAAAGCTGGATCATTACTAGATCATCATCAAAGTTGGATCATCATCAAAGCTAGATCATCACTGGATCATCATCAAATCTAGATCATCACTAGATCATCATCATTACCTCTTCTGCTATCTCGACCAAATGGCGCTATCACTCAATTCTTCTCATCACAGGAATTTCTACAAAGCCAACTCTTTTTCATGCTGGTTGTAGGCCCAGACTCCATGTAGGTCTTCCTCTATAGATCCATTCCTTTTTCATACTGGATGTAGGCCTCTACACAGCCAGTCCTTTTTCATACTAGATGTACCTCCACAGAGCCAGTCCTTTTTCATACTAGATGTGGGTCTCTACAGAGCCAGTCCTTTTTCATGCTAGATGTAGGCCACTATAGAGCCAACCCTTTTTCATGCTGGATGTACTTCCACAAAGTCATTCCTTTTTCATATTGGATGTGGGTCTCTACAGAGCCAGTCCTTTTTCATACTTGATGTAGGCCACTACAAAGCCAACCTTTTTTCATGCTGGATGTACTTCCACAGAGCTAGTCCTTTTTCATACTAGATGTGGGTGTCTATAGAGCCAATCCTTTTTCATACTGGATGTAGGACACTATAGAGCTAGCCCTTTTTCATTCTAGATGTACTTCCACAGAGCCAATCCTTTTTCATATTAGATGTGGGTTTCTAAAGAGCCAGTCCTTTTTCATATTGGATGTAGGTCTCTAGAGAGCCAGTCCTTTTTCATACTAGATGTAGGACACTACAGAGCCAGTCATTTTTCATGTTGGATGTACTTCCACAGAGCCAATCCTTTTTCATACTTAATGCGGGTCTCTACAGAGCCAGTCCTTTTTCATACTAGATGTAAGACACTATAGAGCTGGCCCTTTTTCATGTTTGATGTACTTCCATAGAGCCAATCCTTTTTCATACTGGATGTGGGTATCTATAGAGCTAGCCATTTTATCTTGCTTGGTATAGGACACCACACTTATATCTAACCATGGGAGGCCACGCCTACCACCATTTCAAATGGAACACCACTTACATTTGACCACGGGAGGAACCAATACTACAACCATGTCAGAAGGGCATAACACTTACATCTGACCATGGGAGGAACCAATCATGCCACCATGTTAGAAGTTCTCAACACTTACATCTGACTATGGGAGTCCTGGCCTTCCACCATGTCTAAATGGCTCACGAAATCATCACTTCCCCTTGGAAGGAACCTCGATCTAGAGAACACCAAGATTCTCCCTGAAGTGCTCAAACTTGACTCTGACCATTTCTAGCATAGAATCACATCAGGGATGATTACATCAAATGATAACCTATGAGATTTTCTAGGACCGATTACTTCTGAGGACAACCTACAAGACCGTTTATGTCTAAGAAACCTATGAGCTTCACCAGTATTTTATGCTCAGACAACCTGTATAACCGGCTATGCTAGAACTCCCTCTTTTAATAGATCTTGATCTGGATCACATACTGGAGCTTCACTTCTCCTCTCTACATCATACAAAAAACACAAGTGGCAACATATTTTTCCTTGGATGTACTTAGCACCATACAGGACTCCTTCCTGCTAAACCGAGAGATCACACCTTATCCCATATTGAAGCAACACCCAAAGTGCTCTTTCTATTAATGGAACTTCTTGTCCAATCCAAATCAACATAACCTTCTAGGTTAATCTTCTTATTCATATCATACTTGATCCCATACTCAACTATACCCTTCAGGTACCTCACTGCAAGCTTTGCAACCATCAGGTGAACATGTCTCAATGTGTTCACATCAAAGAAAATGTATGGTCTCGTATTTGTTAGGTATATTAAGGAACAAATCATCTGACTATACATCGTGGCATCAACCAAGTCTGATGAAGAAACACTTAATAGCTTCAAGTTCGATGCTATAGGCATGGTCATGGCGTTGTAGTCCATCATCCTGAACCTCATCAGGATATCCACTGTGTTAACACCCCTTTTTTAGCAGAAGGATGAAAAAATCATGATGGAGGAGAAATAATAGTGGCTTGTCAAACTTTGGTTAAATGGTATAGTATAAGAGTATGATGAGGAGCGAAAATGATGAAGTTGTCAAAAGATCTAATGGTGCAAAGTGAAGGGTTGAATATCAACGGCCTATACTATGTTTGCTCTCTAAGAGGTGCGAGGAAAATAAAGTATGTCTCGGAATTTAATAGGATACACAGATCAACGGCTGTTGATTCGGCTCGAGGAGATCCACAGTCTATATTTAGTCCGCCTTGTGAAGTCCCATGTTGGTTAAAACAATACAGCTCGACGGAATCGAGTACATATCACTCGATCCGACGGTGGCAAGATGAAGGCCTATCACATCAATGATCGTGGGTAACTCCGGAGCCAAAACCTGCATCGTAGATAAATCCAAAGCGCCCAGCAGAATTAGTTATGTGGCGATTGATCTGACAGTTGAGAATTAAAGGTCAAGTGGATCAATGGTTGTAGACGATTCCGGAACATAAACTTGTGCGATGGTTAAAACAACTGAGCCCAGCGGAATTGGATATATGCCACCCAATCTAATGGCGGAGAAATGAAGCTGATCACATCGACTGTTGGGGATAACTCCGGAGCGAAGACTTGCATGGTGGTTACGACCAGGATGCCCGGTGGAATGAGGTACGTAGCGTTTGATCCAAAGGTTGGTAATTAAAGGTGAATTCGATCAACGGTCTCAAATGGGTCCGGAGTATGGAAGCGAACGGCAGATAAAGGTAGAAGCTGGTCACGGAATATAAACCGCTGTCCACGTGGTGAATTATGGCATACTCCGGAGGCTAAAGTGGTTTCGTGCAAACCGTCGAAGGAACGCTCTGGAGTGGGGCCTTATAAAAGGAGGTTGACTTATCCTGTGGGTGTGTTGTTGGCTCCGGATCGGTGAAAAGGACATGCGGCTTTGTCAACCTGCGACCATCATTTTCAAATACGCCGCTACAGTTAACAGGTAAAGCTTAAGCTCTCGCAATTCATCCGTCTATTTTCTATTTATCAACTGAATTATGGACAAGGGGGAGGAATTACAGAGTGGTCGTGTTATAGATGACAGAGAGGATTATTTAGTTGACAGAGACAGGGGTGTATGTGACCTCATCCTATCTATAGGAAGCGTGTCTGTTAGTAAGGAAAGATTGTGGTATTACAACTCATAGGGAAATTATGTATTGGATGTATGTAAATCATTTCTGTATTACTTCTCCCTCGAACAAACCCTCCATTTCCTGGAATTTGCAGAATGGTGTGCTGTTAACTACTCCCCTTCTCAGAGAATTATCATGAGTCAGTCCACATCCCGAATACTTTGTAAATTCAATGCTACAGTCATCCGCAAAAACCTCAATCTGCCTAAAAATTACCCTGATAATTGTGAGTCAGTGAATGAGTCAATCCTTGATGAATTTTACAAGAAGTGTGAAACTGAAACCCGTTGCCAATTCCTGTCTAGTGTTCTGAAAGATGGTAAATCTTTAGATGGTCTTTTCTTACCTTACCCTATGCATATTTTTAAAAATGAATTCCAATTAGTAGTATCTCTGGTTTGTCAAATATTGGGTCTTGATGATGATTGTTGTGTGGGCGAAGTCATCCTTGGTTTTTTATTAAAAATAAGTTCCTTAGGCTCTGAATCTTAGTCAATTCCCATGTTTAGTCTAGATGAGTACCTGGCTGAAACAATCCATCTTTAGCTAAGTGAGTTTCCCAAGGTTCAGTTCTTTAGATTTCAAACCTACTTGTTCAACATGCTATTATGCTCCAATGTCACCAAACTGCAGTTTTTGAATACTATTTGTTCTTCTGATTTTCTCAAGCAAATCAACATGTTCGAATTTGCTAACTCGATCATGTCAGAAATGTATAAAATGTTGTTTGATGAAGAATTCCCCCGTGTTTTGGACGAGATGAAATGTTTGATGCATTCCTCACCCGAGGACCGAATTGGAGACCGGTTCCTGCATAAAGACTCCACTGTGTTAAGGATATATGGATTTACACGGCATCCCTATAAGTTACCTGCTTTCTTAACCCCAAGAATTTTTGCTTTAGAATTCATGAGACAAAGGCTTCATTCTGAAGAAGAGCATTTTGGAGCTTTTAAAAAGTCTTCAAATATTAAATTCCCCCTCAAGGTTGGCTCTTTCATTTTTAAAAGTAAAGGCGCTTTAGTATTCATAAAGAAATTGCTGGAGAGTATGGATTTCCAAAAGGAGCCAAAGATTAATTACGATCCCCACCATATAATATCCTTGAGGAAGCAGGCCAACAAGAATAAACCGTTTGATCACCAGTCTAATGAGGGGTTGGCTGAAACAATCAATTTGTTGCAGTTTACTGAGATTTCAAAGTCTGATGAAGATGCACATACTGTACCTGTCACAGCATCCCAAATAACAGAGGTTACTAGTATTGTGATTAAGAGAAGTCTATCTGAAATCGAAAGTATGGAAATTGATGAAGATGGATCACATAAAAATGGAAAGTTGGTTCAAGGTGGTGACATTTTAAATGAATAAATTTCTGATGGTTTAAAAAAGGTTGCTGTAGTTCCAATGAAAGCTGTGCAAGTAAATCGGTTTTCTTTTAAAAATGTAGATGGTTTAGAATCAAGCCCGATCTTTAAGTAAAAGGAGGAACACAAAACCAGCTATATAGATAAAAGAAAACAATCTCTAGAAGAAACAAGAAATTTGCTCCCTCAAGTAAGAAATTTATACAGTTCAAAGACTTCTCTAATTTCTGCTAGAGATGCCGAAAGGAATACCTTTAAGATGGCTATGGTAAGTGACAAAAGGATGTCAGAGATGGAGATCCGGTTGGATAAGATCAGTATACCAGATAAGATACAACTTCAAAAACAAACCAGTGATATCATTTATTCAGACTTGTTACAAGCCATGGTAAAGATAAATAAATTACAAATTTTGACAGATAAGTTGGAGATTCAATTGAAGCATGAAAGGGTAGAAAATAAGGCGAATGCCATCCAGATCAAGAAACTGCAAACAGATATTGTTCGTTCAGATAGCACCCAGGCAGTCAGAAGAATGCTAGAGGAAAATCATAATGCGCTCCAAGTGTTAAAGAAAAAATAGAAAATCCCAGGTTCTGAGCATGTTCAGTCCTTTGAGTTATTGGCTCTGCAAGAAGAAAAAGATAAAGTCCATCAAGAGATGATGGAGTATAAGGGGAGAGTTGTTGAGCTACAGGAAGAAAAATACAAGTGGGAGGCCGAACAGAATGAACTGTTATCTCAAATTTCCTTGATGAAAAAAGGATCAAATTGATGAGAAGGAGATTATGGAGGAATTAATGAGTCAGACTCCAGCCGGTGAAGACCTGTCCATTATGAATATCGAAAAGCCATTAGATGATTTATCTACGGATGATTTGTTGGTTCCTATGTCCCAGGTAAGTTTAAAAGATGAAGCAATTAAAGAATTGAAGGCAGAGAATGAAAAGATAAAGTCTGAGTTGGAAAAAATAAGTGAAAGCAAAAACAAAATATTACAAGATAGAAACCAGTTGCAAAAGAAGCTCAATGAATTGAAGGAGAAAAACATAGGTAAAGGTACCTTGTAAGGAGAAAAACTCACTATTTGGGACACCCTATCTATAGAAGTTACCAAATTTCGGCATTATCTGAATTTCATTGATGACCAGAATATATTGATTAATTTGGCCCACCAAAGGTTAAATATAGTGAATGAACATATGGAAAGAAAGCCCCTCGCCACAGCTCAGAATGCGCTGAACTTTTTAAATTCACTGACATATCAGAAATTACATGATATGGGGATAAAGGACAGGATATCCATAGTGTTGTGGGCTAATAAATTTATCCACAAACATCATTTAATGAAGACTGTCCAAGACCGAGCTGACGAAATGGCTGCACAGGTTAATAATTTCAAGCAGGTTTTCAAGGAGCTATTCGAAGACGGATTGCCTTCCTTTTGGGATGTAGAGGGGCGGCTGTTCTCTCAGGAGCACTATCACAACTTGCTAGTTTAGATCCGAATGGACCATTCCAAGTTTTATGACTTGGAAAAGGGATTAACAGGGAAAACTATTCTGTATAAATTAATAGAAGATTTCGAGATTCTACAAAAATTCCTGATTGTCAGGAAAGGATTGCCTAAAGTGTCATACGAAGCTTACATGGATCTTGAAGTATCAATCAAAGAGATGATGGAATGTGACACCCTGAGTGCAGAATAGTGGAAAGTCGTGGAGAGGTTTGGAAAAATGAAATACATCCTTCATTCGTAGAAACAGGCGTTTTACACCGAGGAGCTGACTGGGCAAAGACATGGACCTGACTGGACGAAGACCTATTATCAAGTTGATTTTTAATTTATGATCTGTTAGGATTGGAGCTGTAATTTATTCCTAGAAGTTAGGGATTTAGTTACAAGACTCTAAATTAAGCTGATCATTCAGTTATGAATCTTCTTGGAAGATCTATTAATTTTTGTATATATTTGCATCTATTTTATGAGATGGGGGTTGTAACCTATCGTGTTGTGGAATGATTTTGGAGAACATATATTTTTGAATAACAAAACAAACGCATGAGGTTTATCTGAGATTCCTATGTCATTGATATTACAGTCTGTGCTTCTTTCTTTATGTGATCGTATTTTCCCAGTGTAACACTTCATTTTGTTTCTTCTTCGTATCTGAAATATAGCGTTGGGTGATTAGAATTAATATGTTGATGCTCTAGTCATCATTTCAAATATTTTATACATTTTTCTACTAAAGTTGATATAGAATTCATCTTTGATGCTCTGTATTAATGAGTTGTTTTCTCGTCTCTTCTGTTTCACCTAGATTAAATTCAATGATTGTGATGATGTGATTATCTTTCCTTTGATGAAACTCGTGTATACATCTTTGTGATATCCTTATATGTATGTGAATCCATGCCCAATGGTTATGTGATTGTTTCAGCCGTATATACAAATCTTGAAGTGTTGTTTTATATCTGGTCTTGTTAAATCTGTATTGAGAGATCCCTCTCTGGAATAAAATACCAGTTTCTTTCTAAAGTGGTTTTGCTATTACCTTGGAGTTTACCTTTTACAACTTGGGTATATTCTGAGTGCTAACAAACTGGTGCCATTGTCGGGGAATGAAAGTGTGTATCTTCCTTGGGAGAACGACAAAGTTTAAGAAAGATTTCTATGGGAAAACATGAATTTTGAAAAGTAAAGAAGGTTGTATATTTTCCCTGGCGACTTCATTGTGATACTATTTTCATAACTTAAGGAAGACATTATGGCTTCGAGAAGACACACGCGAGGTAACTATGATACTGAAATATTGAAAAGTTTTGAAGATCTAGAAAAGTTGTTTAAGAGAAAAAATAAAGAAAAGTTAGATTTTCCTTTGTTTGGCCCATCATCATCACAGGATTCCTATATTAATCCAGAATGGGAAGTTAATACTAGGAAGAACCTGTTGAGAACTAAATCTGAATCTGACCTTAAAAATACTGAGTTCAATCCTCGTAGGTTGGAGTCTTATTTGTTAGATTCCCTCTAGAGAGACTTGCAACAAACCACTAAAATTGAAACATTTACCTCCCAGAATACTCAAAGCTCTTCAGTCCCTGTGAATCCACCTAGACCTATGGCTGCCAGATTTGCCCCCTTGTGTTTGCCCGCTTTATTACATGATCTCCCTCAGAACTATTCCTAAAGAATTTCTTTGTTTGATTGAGAGGGTGATATAACTGCGAAACAACATGTTGCCAAATTTGAGGATTTTATCGACTTAGAAGAGGTTGATTATCTTGATGTCAAAATGCGGTTATTTTCCCAAAGTTTGTTAGGTGAGTCAAAGAAATGGTTTAAGGACTTGCCACAATGGGTCTATAGTAAATTTTTAGGCTTTCGAAAATGCTTTCTTGGAAAGGTGGGATGATAAAAAAAATCCTCTACAACTTTTATCTCAGTATAACAATCTTAAAAAAGGGGGTTTTGAGTCTGTTCATGAATTCTCAAGCAGATTCATGAGGGCTTACAACTCTATTCCGAAAGATATAAAACCTTCTCCTACAGCTGCTAAACTACATTATGCTGGGGCCTTTGATAATGACTTTGCATTTTCATTGTGGGAGAGGAAATCTGCAACTCTTGCTGCCATGTTTACTGATTCCCTAGAAGTGGAAGCTAACATGATGGAAAGTGGAAAGATGAAACATAGAGATATGGATAGGAGGAGAAAAGAAGAAAATGTGCCTTCTACTTGATCTTCTTCCGCTGATGTTAAATTTGAAATGATGTTGAAAACCATGGAAAAGTTGATGGATAGGTTAACCATGGATACTAGGCCTTTCAACAGAGAGCAAGGGGATCCCCAAATTAGGAATCCAAATTTCAGAAGACCAAACCCCCTTGTTCCTCCCCAAAATAGACAGAGAGACCAGAGAAATCCAAGAAACCAAGAAGAACAGCCCATCCGTCCACCTTTCCCTGAAAATTATGTTGTTGATGAAGAAGATCCCCCTGAAAATGAGATTCATCTGTTTGGAGAGCAGGATTCATAAATTTATCTTACTGAAGAGGAACATAACATGTTTGCACAAGAAGATGCAAGTGAAGAATTTGATATAGAAACTGAGCAGTATCAAAGAGGTTATTTACATGCTATGAATGATGTGCAAAGGAAAATCAGATTGAGGAACAGGGATGTCCTCATAAATAAAGGGAAGGAAAACCCAAATCATCCTTCCTCTAGTTCTTTGAATGGAGAAAAGGGAAAAGAACTACAAAAAGAACCTTCTATAAATAAGGAGGTTGAAAACGATGTACAAAGAGATAAAAGAATCAAACAGGCGACTCCGGTTGATGTGGAAAAGATTGGTGCTGGTTTTAATCTACAAAATGAGCTTTCAAAGATAAAAATATCTGTTCCATTTAATGAACTATTGAGAAAAACTGAATACAGAGATACTATCACAAAAATGGTCAAAAATCAAGGGGAATGGCAGTCTGACATTTTAGAACTGAATGATGATAATCCTGCTATTTCATTCGGATCAAAAGTTGAAAATTTAGAAGGTGAAGAGGTCCCTCCTTTCTATTTAATTCTAAATGTGCATGATAAAGTGGTTCATAATGCCATGTTGGACTCAGGTGCAACACATAATTTGATGCCAAAGGGGGTAGTAGAAAGTTTGGGATTGGAAGTAACTATACCTTATAAAGATCTGTATTCATTCGACTCTAAAAGAGTAAAATGTCTTGGGTTGATTAAATATATGGTGGTGACTCTAAATAAATTACCATCTAAAACTATAGTCATGGATGTGGTGGTAGCAGATATTCCACCCAAATTTGAGGTATTGCTGTCAATATCTTGGACTTCCAACCTGAAAGGTAGTTTACAGATGGACATGTCTTATGCTACGATTCCTATTCGAGATGGGAGCAGAAGGTTATATAGTGAAAAAAGAACTCCTTATGTGGTTAGCAGTTAAGATAAACTTGAAGTTCATCACATATATGCTGTTGATACTGATTTGGGTTCTTCTATTTTCTTTAATGATGTTGTCCGACATGATTTAGAAAAGGCATTGCAGGAGAAGTCTGAGGAAAATAAGAAAAAAAGAGGTTTTCGAACAAGATTCTTTGGAAGCAAAACAGAAAAGAGAAGGCCAGTGGATTATGTACTTTGATGGATCTGCTGCAAAAGTTGGTGCTGGAGCTAGTGTGTACATAATTTCTCCTATTGGAGATTTTAAGGCTTTATCATACAAGTTGACATTTGAATGCACAAACAATGTGGCCGAGTATGAGGCTTTGTTATTGGAATTACATGCTTTGAAAGATTTGGGGGCTTAGAGAATAAGAATCTTGGGAGATTCTAAGCTGGTGATAAACCAAGTCAATGAGAGCTATCAAACCAGGCATCCTCGGATGAGAGCTTATAGAAATGAAGTGTGGGATATGCTTGGTAACTTCTTTGCAGAGCATACAATTCAAGTAGTTCCCAGACTCAAAAATTTGATAGCATATTCTTTAGCTATGGCTACTGGGAAATTTGAGACCCCTATGGCTAGTCAAAGGGAGTACCAGGTGGAGATTGTAAATAGACCGTCAATTCCTGATAATTATAAGTATTGGCAAGTATTCGAAGATGACATGCAGATCAAAAGATTTTTAGAATTATCATGAGCGTTTGTGAATACTCATTTTGACACTGAAAATAATGATGATGAGACCCTTGAAAGTGATGAAGAAATTGAAATAGAAGAAGAAGATGCTAAGAAACTAAAGAAAACCTTGGGAGGTAAGGATATTATCCAGCTGAAAAATAATTTGATACCAAGAGGTCTGATCCCTTTGGAAAAGCTTTTTGATCAGAATGATGTAGCCAAGAATCCCAAAGTAAAACCTGTTGGAGATGCTGTTGAGGATAAAAAAATTTGTACTGAAGAAAATCCTAAAATCCTAAAATTATCCAAGAAACTGCCTAAAAAGTAGAAAGAAGAGTATGTGAAGTTAATGAAAAAGTATACAGATGTGTTTGCTTGGAGTTATGAAGACCTTAAACAATATGATACATCTATGATACAGCATACTATTCCTATAAAGCCTGGGGAGAAACCTTTCAAATAGAAACTCAGGAGGATAAACCCTAAATTGCTCCCTGTCATTGAGAAGGAAATAAAGAAGTTGTTTGATGCCAAGATCATTGTAACACTCAGGTTTTCTAAATGGGTTGCGAATTTGGTACCTGTCAGAAAAAAGAACGGAGAGATAAGATTGTGCATAGATTTCCGCAATTTGAATAAGGCCTCCATGAAAGACAATTATACTTTGCCAAAAATGGATCACATACTACAGCAAGTGGTGGGATCTGAAAGAATTTCAATGTTAGATGGTTTTTCTGGTTATAATCAAATCAAGGTGTTACCAGAAGATCAAGAAAAAACAGCTTTCACTACACCTTGGGGCACTTTCATGTATGCAAAAATGCCTTTCGTTCTGATGAATGCAGGAGCTACTTTCCAGCGAGCTATGGATATTGCCTTTGCAGGAGAAATTGGACATTTCGTGGTGATTTATATGGATGATATCACAGTCTATTCAAAATCAGACAAAGAACATCTGCGTCATCTGGACAAAGTTTTCATCAAGTGTAGGAAATATGGTATATCTTTGAACCCAAAGAAGTCTAATTTTGCATTAGAAGAAGGAAAGTTGTTGGGCCATATAATATCCAAAGATGGCATAAAAATTGATCCTGAGAGGGTAAGTGCAATTCTCAAGGTAGGAGAGCCTAGAAGCAAAAAGGAGATACAGTCATTTCTGGGATAGGTAAATTTCTTGAGGAGATTTGTACCAAGCTTTGCTGAGATTTTGATGAATATTACAAATATGTTGAAGAAGGGTCATGAAATAAAGTGGAATACAGAAGCTAGGGAGTCTTTTTGGGAAATCAAGAAAGCAATTTCAGAGGCTCCTGTATTGGTAAGTTCATATTTTACCAAGGACTTCTCAGTATTCTCATATGCTTCAGAACATACTATCACAGCAGTATTATTGCAGAAAAATCATGAAAATTTGGAACAGCCCATAGCTTTTTTCAGTAAAATGTTACGGGATGGAGAATTGAAATATGATATCATGGAAAAGCAGGAATATGCTTTAGTTAAAGCATTGAAATATTTCAAGGTGTATGTTTTGCATTCACATATAATTGCACATGTTCCAACCACCGCAGTAAAAGCAATTTTGACGCAACCAGATCCAGAAGGCAAGAGGGCAAGATGGATTGCTACATTACTGGAGTATGACATAGAAATAAAGCCCACGAAGTTGGTCAAAGGACAAGGATTGGAAAAAATGATGACAAACTCAAATTGTGAATCTTTGCAAATCAATTTTTTGTCTCACCAATCTGATCAGTTGGATACATAGATAGAAGTAATGGTTGATTTTG
The DNA here is from genome assembly GCA_001517045.1 of Pseudotsuga menziesii. Lineage (NCBI taxonomy): Eukaryota > Viridiplantae > Streptophyta > Pinopsida > Pinales > Pinaceae > Pseudotsuga > Pseudotsuga menziesii. The sequence continues at coordinate 326,423 of LPNX010846668.1, forward strand.
TGGCATCTCCATGGTATTCTGATATTGTATATGTCCTCCAAAACTTGCAAGCACTAGAAGGATTAAGTAAATCAAGAGCGAGATCTGTAAAGTTAAAATCTGCTAAATTATGTATCATAAATCGGTATCTTTACTGGAAGGACCCTGGAGGAGTGTTGTTGAATTGTCTCTTAGAAGATGAAGCTCAGCAAATTACCAAATAATTTCATCAGGGAGACTGTGGCGGACATCATTCTTGGAAAGTGACTGCAAACAAAATTCTAAGAGCTGGTTATTATTGGCCTACATTATTTTCAGATCTGTATAAAGAAATCAGTAAATGTCATCAATGCCAAATTTTTGATGGTAAGAGAAAAGTATTGCCTCTCCCTTTGAATCCAATAACAGTTCAAGCTCCTTTCCAGCAGCGGGGTTTGGATTTTATTGGTGAAATAAACCCCAGTTCATTAGGTCAGCACAAGTGGATTTTGACAGCCATAGACTATTTTACTAAATGGATAGAGGCAATTCCTACCAGGAGAGCCATTGAAGATGTTATCATGGATTTTCTTGAAGAAAACATATTGGCTCGGTTTGGGTGCCCAAAAAGGATAGTAACAGACAATGCAGCCACCTTCAAATCCAGGAAAATGATTAATTTTTGTCATAAGTATCATATAAGCCTCAATCATTCAACTGCCTATTATCCTCAAGGAAATGGGTTAGCTGAATCTTCAAACAAGAGCCTAGTAAGGATTATTAAGAAGCTGTTGGAGGATAATAAGAGGTCCTGGCACACCAAACTGAAATATGCTCTATGGGACAACAGGATTAGCACTAAAAGAGAAATTGGCATGTCACCTTTCCAGCTGGTGTATGGGGCTGAAGTGGTTTTTCCAACGTCATTAGGGGTTCCAGTTATGAGATATTTCCAAGATCAGCAAGAAGAACCAAATCACATATAGAAAAGGATAAATCAGATCATCGAACTAGAAGAACGAAGAAATAAGGCTTATGACAAAGTGCAATCTCATCAGGAGAAAATGAAAAATACTTTTGACAGGAGAATCAAGGAAGAGCAGTTTCAAATTGATGACCTGGTTTTAAAGTGGGATGCTCCTAATGAATACAAGCATGGAAAATTTGATCCTATGTGGGTAGGACCTTACGTTGTGGCTGGATATAGAGGGCAATATGCATTTTTGCTGGAATATACAAATGGGGTTCTTCTGGAGAGAAACCCTGTAAATGAACGGTATTTGAAGCATTACCTATCCTGAGGAGGAAGGTAAAATTTGTATCATAGACTGTACATACTTATTTTTCTTTACAATTCAACATGAATGGTAAGATGGATGTATTTGAAGCTCGCAGTGAAAGCCCGAAGATTCAGGAAGCATACCATTATTTTTCTAAAAATATATAAAAATGATATATTTACAAAAAAGCAAAAGATGAGTTTTCTAGAAGTTATTATGAAAAATCAAAAGAAGGCACCTGGTCTATGAGTTCTTTTATACCTCATAGGGAGGATATCATCCCCAGATGGAGCCAGTTTTTAACACCCCTTTTTTAGCAGAAGGATGAAAAAATAACGATGGAGGAGAAATAATAGTGGCTTGTCAAACTTTGGTTAAATGGTATAGTATAAGAGTATGATGAGGAGTGAAAATGATGAAGTTGTCAAAAGATCTAATGGTGCGAAGTGAAGGGTTGAAGATCAATGGCCTATACTATGTCCACTCTCTAAGAGGTGCGAGGAAGATAAAGTATGTCTAGGTGTTTAATAGGACACACAGATCAACGACTGTTGATTCAGCTCGAGCAGATCCATGGTCTATATTTACTCTGCCTTGTGAAGTCGCATGTTGGTTAAAACAATACAGCCCAACAGAATCGAGTACATATCACTCGATATGACGATGGAAAGATGAAGGCCTATCACATCAATGATCGTGGGTAACCCCGAAGCCAAAACCTGCATGGTAGATAAATCCAAAGCGCCCAGCGAAATTAGTTATGTGGCGATTGATCTGACGGTTGAGAATTAAAGGTCAAGTGGATGAATGGTTGTAGACGATTCCGGAACATAAAATTGTGTGATGGTTAAAACAACTGAGCCCAGTGGAATTGGATATATGCCACCCAATCTAACGATGGATAAATGAAGCCGATCACATCGACGGTTGGGGATAACTCCGGAGCGAAGACTTGCATGGTGGTTATGACCAGGACGCCTGGCGGAATGAGGTACGTGGTGTTTGATCCAAAGGATGGTAATTAAAGGTGAATTCGATCAATAGTCTCAAATGGGTCCAGAGTATGGAAGTGCATGGTACATAAAGGTAGAAGGTGGTTAAGGAATATAAACCGCTGTCCACGTGGCGAATTATGGCATACTCCGGAGGCTAAAGTGGTTTCGTGCAAACCGTCGAAGGAACGCTCCAGAGTGGAGTCTTATAAAAGGAGGTTGACTTGTCCCGTGGGTGTGTTGTTGGCTCTGGACGGGTGAAAAGGACATGCGGGTTCGTCAACCTATGACCATAATTTTCAAATACGTCGCTACAGTTAACAGGTAAATCTTAAGCTCTCGCAATTCATCCGTCTATTTGCTATTTATCAACTGAATTATTGAAAAGGGGGAGGAATTACAGAGTGGCCGTGTTATAGATGACAGAGAGGATTATTTAGTTGATAGAGATAGGGGTGTATGTGACCCCTTCCTATCTGTAGGAAGTGTGTCCGTTCGTAAGGAAAGATTGTGGTATTACAACTCACATGGAAATGATGTATTGAATGTATGTAAATCCTTTCTATATTACTTCTCCCTTGAACAAACCCTCCATTTCCTGGAATTTGTAGAATGGTGTGCTGTTAACTACTCCTCTTCTCAGAGAATTATCACGAGTCAGTCCACATCCTGAATACTTTGTAAATTCAATGCTACGGACATCCGCGAAAACCTCAATCTGCCTGAAAATTACCCTGATAATTGTGAGTCAGTGAATGAGTCAATCCTTGCTGAATTTTACAAGAAGTGTGAAACTGAAACCCATTGCCAATTCCTGTCTAGTGTTCTAAAAGATGGTCAATCTTTAGATGGTATTTTCTTACCTTACCCTATGCATATTTTTAAAAATGAAGTCCAATTAGTAGTATCTCTGGTTTGTCAAATATTGGGTCTTGATGATGATTGTCACGTGGGTGAATTCATCCTTGGTTTTTTATTAAAAATAAGTTCATTAGCCTCTGAATCTCAGTCGATTCCCGTGTTTAGTCTAGATGAGTACCTAGCTGAAACAATCCATCTTCAACTAAGTGAGTTTCCGAAGGTTCAGTTCTTTAGATTTCAAACCTACTTGTTCAACATGCTGTTATGCTCCAATGTCACCGAACTGCAGTTTTTGAATACTATTTGTTATTTTGATTTGCCCAAGCAAATCAAAATGTTCGAATTTGCTAATTCGATCATGTCAGAAATGTATAAAATGTTGTTTGATGAAGAATTGCCCCGTGTTTTGGACGAGATGAAATGTTTGATGTAGTCATCACCTGAGGATCGAATTGGAGACTGGTTCCTCCATAAAGACTCCACTGTGTGAAGGATATATGGATTTATAGGGCATCCTTATAAGTTACCTGCTTTCTTAACCCCAAGAATTTTTTCTTTAGAATTCATGAGAATAAGGATGCAGTCTGAAGTAGAGCATTTTGGAGCTTTTAAAAAGTCTTCAAATATTAAATTCCCCCTCAAGGTTGGCTCTTTCATTTTTAAAAGTAAAGGCGCTTTAGTATTCATAGAGAAATTGTTGGAGAGTATGGATTTCCAAAAGGAACCAAAGATAAATTACGATCCCCACCATGTAATCTCCTTAAGGAAGCAGGCCGACAAGAATAAACCGTTTGATCACCAGTCTATTGAGAGGTTGGCTGAAACAACCGATTTGTTGTAGTTTACTGAGATTTCAAAGTCTGATGAAGATGCACATACTGTACCTATCACAGTATCCCAAATAATAGAGGGTACTAGTATTGTGATTAAGAGAAGTCTATCTGAAATCGAAAGTATGGAAATTGACGAATATGGATCACATAAAAAGGAAAACTTGTTTCAAGGTGGTGACATTTTAAATAAAGAAATTTCTGATGGTTTAAAAAAGGTTGCTCTAGTTCCAATGAAAGTTGTGCAAGTAAATTAGTTTTCTTTTAAAAATGTAGATGGTTGTGTAGATGGTTTAGAATCAATCCTGATCTTTAAGTCAAAGGAGGAACTCAAAACCAGCTATATGGATAAAAGAAAACAATCTCTAGAAGAAACAAGAAATTTGCTCCCGCGAGTAAGAAATTTATATAGTTCAAAGACTTCTCTGATTTATGCTAGAGATGCCGAAAGGAATACCTTTAAGATGGATATGATAAGTGACAAAAGGATGTCAGAGATGGAGATCCGGTTGGATAATATCAGTATACCAGATAAGATACAACTTCACAAACAAACCAGTGATATCATTTATTCAGACTTGTTACAAGCCATGGTAAAGATAAATAAATTACAAATTTTGACAGATAAGTTGGAGATTCAATTGAAGCATGAAAGGGTCAAAAATAAGGTGAATGCCATCCAGATCAAGAAACTACAAATAGATATTGTCATTTTAGATAGCACCCAGGCAGTCAGAAGAATGCTAGAGGAAAAAGATAATGCGCTCCAAGTGTTAAAGAAAAAATTGAAAATCCCGGGTTCTGAGCATGTTCAGTCCTCATAGTTATTGGCTCTGCAAGAAGAAAAAGATAAAGTCCATCAAGAGATGATGGAGTATAAGGGGAGAGTTGTTGAGCTACAGGAAGAAAAATACAAGTGGGAGGCCGAACGGAATGAACTGTTATCTCAAATTTCCTTGATGAAAAAGGATCAAATTGATGAGAAGGAGATTATGGAGGAATTAATGAGTCAGACTCCAGCCGGTGAAGACCTGTCCATTGTGAATATCGGAAAGCCATTAGATGATTTCTCTGCGGATGATTTGTTGGTGCCTATGTCCCAGGTAAGTGTAAAAGATGAAACAATTAAAGAATTGAAGGCAGAGAATGAAAAGATAAAGTCTGAGTTGGCCAAAATAAGTGAAAGCAAAAACAAATTATTACAAGATAGAAACCAGTTGCAAAAGAAGCTCAATGAATTGAAGGAGAAAAAAATAGGTAAGGGTCCCTTGCAAGGAGCAAAACACATTACTTTGGACACCCTATCTATAGAAGTTACCAAATTCTAGCATTATCTGAATTTCATTGATGACCAGAATATATTGATCAATTTGGCCCACCAAAGGTTAAAATTAGTGAATGAACATATGGAAAGAAAGCCCCTCGCCACAACTCAGAATGCGCTGAACTTTTTAAATTCATTGACATATCAGAAATTACATGATATGGTGATAAAGGATAGGATATCCATAGTGATGTGGGATAGTAAATTTATCCACAAACATCATTTAATGAAGACTATCTAGGACCGAGCTAACGAAATGGCTGCATAGGTTAACAATTTCAAGCAGGTTTTCAAGGAGCTATTCGAAGACGGATTGGCTTCCTTTTGGGACGCAGAGGGGCGGCTGATCTCTCAGGAGCACTATCACAACTTGCTAGTTCAGAGCTGCATGGACCATTCCAAGTTTGATGACTTGGAAAAGGGATTAATAGGGAAAACTATTGTGGATAAATTAACAGAAGATTTCAAGATTCTACAAAAATTCCTGATTGTGAGGAAAGGATTGCCTAAAGTGTCATATGAAGCTTACATGGAGCTTGAAGTATCAATCAGAGAGATGATGGAATGTGACACCCCGAGCACAGAACAGTGGAAAGCCGTGGAGAGGTTTGGAAAAATGAAATACATCCTTCATTCGTAGAAACATGGGTTTTACACCGAGGAGCTGACTGGGCGAAGACATGGAGCTAACTGGGCGAAGACATGGAGCTGACTGGACGAAGACCTATTATCAAGTTGATTTTTACTTTATGATCTATTAGGATTGGAGCTGTAATTTATTCCTAGAAGTTATGGATTTAGTTACAAGACTCTAAATTAAGCTGATCATTCAGTTATGAATCTTTTTGGAGGATCTATTAATTTTTGTATGTATTTGCATCTATTTTATGAGATGGGGCTTGGAACCCATCGTGTTGTGGAATGATTTTGGAGAACATATATTTTTGAATAACAAAACAAATACATGAGGTTTATCTGAGATTCCTGTGTCATTGATATTACAGTCTGTGCTTCTTTCTTTATGTGATCGTATTTTCTCAGTGTAACACTTCATTTTGTTTCTTTTTCGTATCTGAAATACAATGTTGGGTGATTAGAATTCATATGTTTATTCTCTAGTCATCATTTGAGATAATTTATACATTTTTTTACTAAAGTTGATATAGAATTCATCTTTGATGCTCTATATTAATGGATTGTTTCCTCCTCTCTTCTGTTTCACCTAGATTAAATTCAATGAATGTGATGATGTGATTATCTTGCCTTTGATGAAACTCATGTATATGTCTTTTTGATATCCTTATATGTATGTGACTCCATGCCCAATGGTTATGTGATTGTTTCAGCCATATATACAAATCTTGAAGTGTTGTTTTATATCTGGTCTTGTTAAATCTGTATTGAGAGATCCCTCTCTGGAAGAAAATACCAGTTTCTTTCTAAAGTGGTTTTGCTGTTACCTTGGAGTTTACCTTTTACAACCTGGGTATATTCTGAGTGCTAACACGCTGCATACTTCCCTTGTTCCTAGGATATTCCATCCACATTCTGCCACACCTCCATGCCTAGAAGTAGTGCAACATATCTAAGTCCTTAATCTCGAACTCAGTATCTAGTCTCATTCTTGCAACTTTAATGAGTTCCTCTTTTCTGTTAGGAACAATTCATCAAAATATAATAGGAGAATCACTGGTATTCCACCTTAAACCTTGAAGCAAAGGTTGGAATCCTCTTTACTCTTAGTAAATCCTATAACCATCACTAAACCTTTAATTTTGTTGTACCATGTCGAACCCGAGGATCTTCTGCAGTCACTCCCTCTGAAGTGGAGCATCATTCTTCCTTTGCCTTTAATACTCTATGTATTGAAACATTCTTTACTGGAGTGACAAGTAACTTCCTTTGATATCAATATTCTATGTATTCATCTAGGGTCACTGCATACTAAGATCCTATATCTTGAAAATGTTCTTCTTGCACCCATCTGTGAGCTTGTCATCCTCTATAGGATTTCATCTTCAACCTTGTAGCAAAGGTTAAGATATTCATCACTCTAGGTGATCTTCAAGCTCCTCATGTATGTGTTATCCCATGGGTGTCTTCTAAGATGGTACAAAGACTTATTTAATTTGTACACATGAGTCTGCATGTCATGTGCCTCAACTCACACTGGTTGCAAATGTCTCTTTGTAGTCTATGCTTCTTTTTGTGAGAATCTTGGTGCTACGAATCTTTCCTTGTATCGTGCGATGTTTCCATCTATTGCATGATGGATCTATGGACTTCCATTCAGGTCTTGATACTGCATCCTAGATATCATTCTTCTTGAACTGGTACTCTCCTTCCCTTTCTTCTTTGATACTTATTCATAGCTGGAAGGTTCTACAAAAAGTGATGTCACTCAACAGTGTCACATAACTACATAGTGTATGAGACCTCTTTCTTTCTTTGAAGGTATCATCATATTATTCTTTATCTTGTATTATTTCTCGAACTGTCATCACTTGTTCTTTGGAATAAGTCTCATCCTTCTATTCTTGTTGGCGATTGTATGTGATATTTCCTACAAGTCAAATGCACCAATTGTATGGTTAGAAAAATTTCATAAGGCATATTCATAATGGCAAATTCTTATGCATAAAGATATAATCATGCAACTATTTTAGCCAATACAACATTCATTCATATCTTCATGAAAAATTTCTAGATGCCAACCATCTCTACCAAGACATCATTGAGATTGTGCACTAATCCAATATGTCAGCAAAGAGGTTTCATTCTAGATGAGTAGCAATGGAGAGTTGTATAGCACTGTTATCTCTAGGGTTGTTTCACCTGTTTATTTTTAAATTTTTTATTATGATTGATTTTTATTGTTTTAAATTTGCTTTGTTTTATAATTTATGGTTGATTGATTGCCATTAGGGTTTACTTTGTTACCTAAGATCATCAAATTTTTCATTCATTAACTATGAGCCTAGGTATGTGCAAAGGAGAGTGTTTCTGTCAACCAATTCCAGGTCAAAGATGTAAGATGGAAGGCAAATCTTGATGGGCAAACTATGGAAATGTGTCTTGTTGAGTATTTTGCAAATGAATTTAATAGGCAAGTTGGGAATATGATAGATGTGAGAAAATCTTTTAAGGCAATGGCAAAGTTAAAAAAGCAAATTAAACGCACCAAGGAAATTCTCAGTGCTAATAATGAAGCTCCTCTATCAGTGGAATCAATTTATGAGGATGGTGTTGATAATTGTTGTTGTGGGGGTTGGCGAGTTTTCTCATTATCAGCCATGAAGAACGACCTTTTCCCCCACTGGACAATTGAATTATTGATGTTTACAAAGGGGCGGTTAAGCAGGTGGATAAGTATGCACAACTTGGTGACATGCTTTAGCAACACATCCGTTGCATGCAGAGTTTTCAATCTCAACATTTTGTAGATGCTTATTATGCTTTAGAAAAGTCTGCAAATGCCTTTCTACAGGAGTTTTGAAATTGGGAAACAACATGGGAAGTCAATGCTCTTTATAAAATTGTGTATGAAATGCGGACACTTGCAGAAATGGCAGATAGAGAAATGGAAATGAATGGGAAAAACCCCGACAAACTCAAAGGAGCAGGGTTTTTTTTTATGAAATTTTTTGGATCGCTGGTGGGAAAAGGCCCCAAGAGACTTGGAGCATTATATGTAACGTGTCAACTATTTAAAGGTGTACTTTAAGCTAGGAACTGTCCATCTTTGCAGAAGTGTTATAAGGAGTATTGAGACAGCACGTGTTTTCGAATTTGAGGAATTTCCCACTAGGGATAAGGTTACCTACATGTACTACACAGGGCACTTAGAGGTGTTCAATGACAACTTTCTTGCAGCAGATCAGAAACTCATGTATGCGTTAGAGCTCTGTGATCCTCGAAAAGAAGCAAACATAAGGATGATTCTCAAGTACCTTATACCTGTTAAAATTTCGCTTGGGATATTACCAAAAGAATGGCTTCTTCAGAAGTATAATCTTCTTGAGTATATTGATGTTGTGTGAGCTTTGTGTAGAGGTGACCTAACGCTACTTCGACATGCACTGCAGAATCATGAGGACGAGTTTATGCGTGCATGAGTATATCTAGTTTTAGAGAAGCTGGAATTGCAAGTCTATCAGAGATTGATTAAGAAGATATACATCATTAAAAAACAAAGGATAGATCTTATCATTTCCAGATTATCAGGGATTTAGTTAACAACTTCAAGCAGCAAAGAGAATTTAAATGGATCTCATTCAGGGATAGTTGCTCATCAAAATTCTGCCACGAATGTACAGCATAACAGAAAACGTCCAGCTTCACTTCTTGATCTGTCATTAAGCCACAAAATATTGGCGAGATTTTCCAACATCAACAAATCGGCGCCTGAGAGGTAACGTTGGTTTCCCAATTCGCCAAAAGGAAAAGCATCTACACCCTATCAAACAGGAACAAATTGTTAATTTGGCGATTGTGCACGAGAAAGATGGAATATATGAAAGATTTGAGGGTTTTGTAATCACATAAAGAGTTTTGTTAATGTATAAAAGGGGGTCTGGTGGGCAGATCTTTTCCAGAGAGAAGAAGGAGAGTTCTTCCTTTCAAGAGAACGCAGGGGACTGCAGGTTGGTCGTTTTGGGAGCAATGCTTGATGATTTGTAAGCACATCTGTGTAGCATGAACTTTTTGCAGCTTCAATGACAGGTTCTAGTTTTGAATAAACTTGATGATGATTTGCCTTTGTGTTATATAAATTGTCTCTCTGATAATTCTGTTATGTACATGGTCATTCATATTCCATTACAATAATTCTTATCGTGAGATGATAGTTATCTTTTATTTTTACAAACATTGACATTTTCACTTCATGATTTAGGATCATAGTACCTGGGTATTGAACTTTGTGATTGATTTCATGTTATACAGCATCTGTTTGATTTTCCTGGAGCTCTGATTCATACCAGCCTTTACTTCAATACTTTGATCTCCTGATAAATACCTGTATTTACCCATATGTGATATATACCAGCTCTGTTCATTGTAAATTGTGTGATGTTTTGATTTCATACCTAAACTATGAAAACTGTACAAACAAATAATACTAGCTTAGTGCCTTCTAGTACTGAGAGGTTCCATTAGCCCTATTTTGATAGCAGCTTGTGTTTTTAATTTGATTTCATTTGATTTATACATTTTTGAACAAAGATTTCCTTAAGATTGAATCCCGTAGTCTAGGTTCAACTTTAGGGATAACAAGCACCATGAGCTACTTACCCATCACATGCATATTAGTAGTATATTGTAATTAATGAAAACATTTTATCATGCATAACACATCAACTTAATATAAACAAATGCATAACAAAAAAATATCACGAAATGACAATTGAATACTTATCTTTATTCGTTTCGTGGGTAGACTCCTTCTTGAGCCTTCAACTTCATCATCTTCTTTATTCATAACAACATAATTTCCTATCCAAATGCTAAGATGGATAAGAGATTCTTCAAGAGTTGAGTCATTCGTATTCCTCATCGCTTGAGGGATCTTCTTCAGTTTCTCCCATTTTCTCTTCTCTTATTATGAGTCGAGCTTCATATTGTGTGTGCTCTTCCCAGAGATCGTCGAAGGTAATCACTTCCTTCTGGTACACATTCCTGGAATGAATGAATCCCATGATCTTGGGAGGACATTCAAGGTGGTTATCACTATTTTTGAATTCTCTTCTTCTTCATCCACTGCTCCAAGTTGTTCTTTGTTTTGAGAGACCCTTGTAAAGTCTGACTATATGGTCTCTGCATTCTGGATCTTTACATTCTTCAACTAGTTTTTCAAAGTCATCTTCTGATTTATGTTCTTCCCTTCAAATAGCTTGGTCAAGGAATCAAACATCTCTTTAGGTGTCTTTAGGGAAGACACTTGTGGTATAAGGTGATCCTTGATTAAATCAGCAATGATTTTCTTGGTCTTGAGCAAGTTCTTCTTGTGTAGTACTTTAGCCTCATCTCCCTCTGGAACTATAACTTCTCCACTTATGTAGGTGTCCAATTCATTTTCTTCAAGAATAAGTGAAATCCTATACTTCCATGCTCGGAAGTTTTCAGCTACACCAGGCTTGTCATCAAGCTAGTTTTGATTAGTCATTATGAAATGAGAACCTCAATTGTGAACAAAAAAGGATTAGATCTTGTCAATTTGAGGTGTTCGTCCTGGTTCCAGATCTGGCTAATCTAGGGTTTGCCAGAGAAACCCTCATTTTTAAAACTTGGAATTTAAAACTTCTGATTGGATAGAAAGATATACCTCTTAAATGTGAGTTGTCCAATGTAATCCTTTTCTGAAAACATTGGAGGGAAACTCCCAGAATAGGAAGCCCTAGTTTTCCAATTTCTTCTGCAAAAATTCCTGATACTGTTTCTGCGGTATCTCCGAAATTATTGATCTTATGTGTCTGAAATTTTATACTAGGGTAGCCTCATTTGTCCTCTTTCCAACACCATATGTTTTATTGGAATTGGTTTCACCAATTGGGACGTATGATAGTTTTCCCATGATGACTTAAATCAGGACTGCTCAGCATAGAAAACTTGAATAGACTTCCACATGTTACTGTTTCACCTTTAGGGTATGAAATTTTTACCACAGAAAGTACAATTCATGCCTATATATAAAGTCTTGCAAAATTTCATTTGTATCTACTTAGCCTGAGATATAGAAACTCTCCCTAGGTGTCATGTTTAGGGATCAATACTTGAAGAAGCTGGAACCTTGATTTGGAGGAATCATATCTCCTAGAATATGCCGAATCTGAGGCTGAAATTTTTCCATACGGTACATTAGAATTTTATCTTCGTCCTATGAAAACTTTGACCTTTGATACTTCCTCAATCCTGATATATAGTGTATGTACCAAAACTACCAGTTTTAGTATTTTAGGGTTTTTGAGGCCCGAGGTCAAATTAGTGTTTGAATTCCTTGAATTTTTACCCAACCAAAAATCTCAAACTTGGTCTCTAAATTTTTATTTTGAGGAGGAGAGAAATCCTATGCTGGGCTCACTGAAAAATTCCACTTTTGTGAAAATCGCTAATTTCCTGCAACAAAAACTAAAAATGCCCGAAATCAAATTCTACTTCGACAGAAAGATGTGCCATTCAATGGAGAGTTAGCCTAGCCTCCTTTTGCTGATGGATTTTGGAAAGAGACCCAAAAATTAAGAATCTCTAGCTTCTACAATTGTACAGTGTCTACTTTTTAGGTTATCTCTAATACCCTGTTAGATTTCTATCAATTAGACAATATGATCTTAGGATATTATCTGAGAGAATAACATGCACAGCAATCAATCACAAGAGACAATAGACACAAATATTTATCATCGAGGAAACCATAAAGGAAAAACCCCACAACTTCCTCAGAGATATAACGAGCACCAATGACAACATTAAAACACAAAAACATAAAGATGATCTCTGACAACTGATCTCTCTCACTTGTGCCAGCACTTCCTCTGTCACTCATGCACCCCAGTTGAGTGAGTGTATGTGTATATAAATGAGGAGATCCTCAATTCTATTTATATTCTTTCATTCACTTTATACTTGACTCAGTTATGTAAGCTCGAGTAATCCTAACTCAGTTATGTAGGCTCGAGCAAACATAACTAGGGTACTAATGACCCGAATTACAACGAAGGGGACTTATAATGACTTTTAGTAATTGTCCCAATAGGAACACAGGTGTACAAATAAATAAAGTGATTATCCTAACAAAAGAATCAAGGACCAATGAAATACAATATATAAAAGTGAATACATTCCGAAGTTACAAATACATCAACAAGGCGTTCTTCCATTGAGCTAACACCCTTTAAAAAAATTTCAAACTAACTTACAAAGTCCTCTATAATGGTAAAAAGAATCAATACAAAGCTTTGAGAACCTAATGGTGGACAAAGGATGATATATTTTATAAGTTCACAAGATATGATCAAGCAGGTTATGAAATTCATAAACCTTTTCTAGGAATTTTGAACAAAACTCAAGAAATTGTTTGAATAGGATTGCAAAAATCACTATTACCTTGAAACCATTATGTTTGTTTAATGTTTGATATTTAATCATAATCCATTAAGAGACCCATGATAAGAAGACATGAAGACACATCCTTAAATGAGAATACAATGATATTAAAGCAAACTAACCATTATTTACACCATATTACAATAAGAGGGTACTATTGTAATTTTAAGTCATCAACACACTATATAATGATGCTAAAGCTTGGAAAAAATGATTGTAAGAAACATCAGTTCATAAATACCTTTATTTTTCACCACAATGTGCTAATCTCAAGTGATCTCAAGGAATGTTTTCAAAATTTATGAGTCATTAACATTTTACTCTTTCCACGGTACTATGTGATTCTAATATTTATTAAGTATAGAAAATGTTGAATTACAAATATGAGAAATGGAGTTTTTAAATCCTTAACAAAGGTGGTTAAAATGAATTTAAACAACTTCCACTTAAAAATGAAGGATGAGATACCGGAGACTAATCACATCCTTGACTTGTTTGAAAAGGCTAGTGTCAATCATGTTTAAGGAATTTAAACAAACTCGCGTATTGCCTAGTCAACAAAAAATTGAAAATCAGCCAGATTAAATAATTACAGAAATATTTGATGGACAATGTTGAGAACCTTGAAGCAAAAGAAATGAAAATCTGTGCTTAGCTTGGGAAATTACTTCAACTTCCAAATATTGGAGATCTCTTTGGTAAATGTGTTTCATATCAAGCAAAGTCTTTGGCTGGTTAGTTAGAGACATGAAGGTCATCACACTTGATAATTAAAAGAAAGTGCATTTAATGGCAATGGCTCAGTTACTCACTTTAGCATGAATCCAAGCGTGGCTATGTCATTTTAAAGTGAGAAAAACCATATTTACTCACCCACCTCCAAAATAGTAGTTAATATTCCCAAAAAGGTTTCTCATATAAGATAAATGGAAACCCCCAAATGCAGTAGGAAATGGTGTTAATCCAAATTCTTGATAGTGGAAACAAGACTACCAAAGGATTTCCAAGTGAAAGTGGGAAATTTGTCAGCTTCTTTGATAGAAATCAAAGGTGGAGGTAATGTAGAAGCAGTTGAAACTAAGTTGAATGGACTCCAATGTGTGCTTAGGAACATGAATGCTAAAGTGAGAGGCTTCTTCTTCTAAATCCATAAATTCAATTCTCTTACCCTATGTTTATTTCCCCTAACTAGCACTCAACATAATTTTTTTAAGTACTTTAGAAATAGCCTTTGATTATAAGACGGTGGAAAACTATTCCTAGGGAAAAATTTTAGCTCTAGATAAAAGGCCCTCTATTAGATTTTATTCATAATATCTAAATATTTTTAGGAGCTAACCGGATCCATGGTTACATGTTGAAGGGCATATTTCAAAGAGTACGATTGACCTACAAAGAAAAAAAGAATTGGAATTTTTTATTTTTATACAAAAAGAGATTTTTTACTGCAAAATAACATAAATATTGTAGAAAAATAAATAAACTTCTAATCAGATTCACTATAGTTGCAGTATAATATTATTCTCAGCTTTACTATATTTGTAAGCCGGTGCAAAAGATGCTCAAATTTAAAACCATTTAAACTAAATAATTGACTAACCTTCTTCTTGATCCAAATGTTTTGATGTAATGTATCAAAGCTTGTGTCATGTCCCATCCTTTGAGGGTACAAGCCATGAAAATGTATAAGTTATACTATATGAGTTTACATCCTTTCGAACAATCACGTGCAACATATCATGTAATTCCAACATCCTTGCATACAATCATCTAATTTTACATCATAGCTTGTGTCCATTATCATACAAGATTGGCATACGCTTGTAGTTTAATTTATAGTTCCATGAATTTATTCAAGTTTCCCTTCAAACCCTAATAAATATAAGTGAAAACGTCAACAAACTCTTGAAAAAGGATAATGGACTTTCACTAGTTAGTCATCCCAACATTCAATAATTTAATGATACTTCAATCCTTCCCCTTATTTAAAGATGTTGCTTTTAAATAGTGGTTTGATTGTGTGTTGTCAAAAATTTCAATTCATGTTTCCCATCAAATCCTAATAAATGTAAGTGAAAAAGTCAACAAACTATTGAACTAATACAATGGACTACCACTAGTTAGTCATCCCAACATTCAATAATTTAATGATACTTCAATCCATTATCCTTCCCCTTATTTAAAAATGTTGCTTATAAATAGTGGTTTGATTGTGTGTTGTAAAATTTTTCTTATATGTACTTTCATTAACTTGTTTAATGATGATATAATTGTTATAAATGTGATCTAAATCATTATAAATGGAAGAACATTTTTTTAGTATTGCCAACAAGCATGTTCTATTGTGAACCAGTTCATCTTTTGTTTAGTATGTGTTCCAATATTATGGAGCAGTATACCCGATGACAAAAATATCTTGATCTATTGGAATATGGAAACATTATAATGGATGAAAATTCTTTTCTGGTTACTTAAATCACGATTTTGATGATTTGGGTAGTTTTAAAATATGCAATAACTGATTATGATTACTGAAATTAAAAAATTGTTGAAGGTCCAAATTCTAAACACAGATTTTATAGGAATAATAAGAAAAGACACTGGAATAATGGCGCATTTTGGTTTTTTTTTAACCTACACACAATGTCACATTATCATTATCAAGTATGTGAGCCAAAGTCACATTATATCCTATGTAATAGTTATATCAAAATATTTCATCCAAATATTCATTTATTTTCGATCATTTTATTCATAAAGTAGGGAACAAGGAAATTATTCATGAAGATTGTCTTTTGGTTATGTCATCCAAAGAGGTGGCTAGTGATCAAAAGGGTGTGAGTGCATTCCTATTCCCCCAGTTCACTCAAATTTAATAATTCCTCTTGTAAATAATGTCTGCATTCCAAGATTTCAACTGCTTTGACAAGATTGTCCCTATACGGTTGTTATTTGAGCAAAATTCAGAAGAACTGTTCATCGAGGGTTACTTGGTATGATTTAAAAAAAAATGATTCTTTATGTTCATCATCTTCATATTCATGGGTAATGAAGAATGTAAAATTAGGATGTGGATGTTTATGTTTTAAGATTTTATTAGAAAATATGATACAATGTGCAAAAGGGCACCAATTTTGTTTTTGATGTCTAGGAAGGTAGATAGAAGAAATCATATGTGGAAATTTCAAAGCTCCTTCCTCTCTACCTTCCATGGATACTCATCAATGCAAAAAGCCGATTTCTTTTCCCAAGAATCGAAGGGATCTCCAAGAGGATGTGATTGAAATATACTTAAAGACAAACTTGAATAGCTGGTTTATTGCACATTTTGTAGTATTCCATACAGTAGAAAATGTATAGATATTTTTTATTGTCAAAAACCTAAATGCATAAATGGTTCATGTATCCAGTGCAAGAAGCCGATTCACACACCTTTCCAGTGAGAAGATATTGAGAAGACATCTGAGACTGCAAGTCATAGAATAGTTAAAGAGAGGATGACAAAATCCATTGTAAGAGAATGGAAAACTTTCAAGAATGATATAGTATAACTAGATGGATGCAACACGATCAATTGTACTAGTTTTAGAAACACAATTTGTTACATATGTCAAGATATCATTTCTTCTAGCTATGATCACTTTTGTGATCATTATTATTATTTGCAACAACCAAGGAACCTGTGCCCACTATGCAAGAAAAAAACGTAGTTTGTGGGAGATTGAGGTAGAAGATAATGTGGATCTAGATGTTATGGAGGAAACATTAAAATAATATCGAGACAATTTGTTCCAATTTTTGGTCTTCATGTTGCGAGAGGAATGAAGATATGTTTTCATACCATCATCCTCAAGGGCGCTAATTTTATTGTTAACAACCTCCCATGTTGTTTTCAATTGATATGAAGTTCACATCTGCAATTCTACTTCATATTTCCTATGAGGATTTGTGGCATCCGCAAATGAGAAACTCATAAGCCAATGCACCAAGTACATCTCCAAATATGACAAACAAATATTCTTAAATCATACTTTAACATATGTCTAATCCATCAGAGGGGAATATGTGGTGCACCACAAATATGTTATAAATATATTCTTTTGTAAGAGTTGAATCAAAATATTAAACTTGTTATTATCTCTTCAACCATGCCCTAGAAATACACTACATCATATAGACTATAAAATCCAAAATGAGCAATACACTACCATGACTATGTGCCACACTAATTTCTCCACTTCAAATATAGGAGAAATGCACACGTACCTTCCTTTATTGCAATTATTCCTACTTTATGTAACATATAATATCAAGATCAACCTTCCACGCCTATTTATTATTTTTAACCATATATAGAAAGAAATAACTGCTCAAAATATGCAATTTCAATACGAAAACTTTACTTGCTTAATAATCTTTCCTCCAATGAAATTCCTTCTCTGAGGGATGCAACCTGACAAAGAAACTACATCTTGCAAAAGTTTGGAGAAATTATGCTAAGATTACATCTTGACCAGTAGAAAATATAACTTTACCAACAATGCCATAGATGTTGCATGGCATGCATGTATGCTAAACACAGTGAATCTGCAAAAATTATAATGTAGTAGAAAAATGATAATGTTTGATGTCATATTACTATTGAAACAAGATCAAACACCCTTGCATATACCACAATGTTCAGAGGTAATAAAATTGTATCTATATATAGGTATTTATCTAATTCTAGTCATCACCCAGCAACATCTAACAAGGAAATTAATTATTCTATGATCTACAATCATTTGTAGAAAACCCCCATAATATTGTCATAGGTGAACATAGTATTGTAGGACATAGCGTGGGTCATGGTATAGACTACATATTCTTTAAGTCATCATGTAGAAGTAAAATACTAATATGTATATAACTTAACCTAGAATGAAAAAGAGTTGTGCAAGATCAATGGTGTATAAATATCAATAAGGCTCAAAAATTTCACAGCACTATAAATCATATTGGGATCATATGCTTTAGAAATTCCAACTCATATTCACCTAGGATAATCATCCCCAACTTTCCAAACCTCACTATCATGGTTTATGATTCATGAATGAAACATCACAGATAATATATTATTCATTTCCTTATTTTCATAACTATATAATTACTACCCATAAATATTCACAAGATTCCATAAATGTGTTAGTACATTGGACAAAATCATAATAGGATAAATCCTTTCTATGCTTTCATTAATTTAGCTTAGAGATAACAATCCAAGGATAAGGAAAATGCTATGACAATACCTTTTCTATGTCGATGCATAAATCAATTTTTGTTTGATTCATTTGTGACAAACTTTTTATTAACAAAGGAATCATAGGGTTGTCTTAGCACCGATAGAAATATTTGCACATATCCCTTCATGCAACAAATAAACTAAGCCACAAAGCATAATGAATCTATTTTTTCTATTAGCAAGTGTTATAGAAATAAACATAACAATAATAATAATATAATTAGGTTAATGAAATATCAAAGAGTACATAACCTATCACCTCATGCTCATTCAATGCATATAAGTATATTGCTACAAGGCTCATTGTAATCATTATCTTATCAATTAAATATTATTCAATATATATTATTATTTATTTGTAGAAATCTTCTTCCATTTGTAACAAAAAAGGATGATTTACTACATTTGGTATCAAATCCAACTCTTAGAGAATGTCATGGGGAAATCTCAAAAGGTATCATTGGGATACTATACCCACTCAAGAAATTTGACACTTCACCTTCTAGATCCCAAATCATGGTAGGATTCCCAATTTTTGCTAAGTCGTATAATCAAATAGACTGTAAAATAATACACTACAACAATTAAATTAAATTGTACTTTGTGCCTACAATTTTACTCAAATATATATTAATTTAATACATCCATCCGAAAATACGCACAATGTATCCAATTTTTGTTAGCAACTTAGTAGACCGTGTTACCACCTATATTGCATGGTGTTCACCTAGGTTTTAATTAGGGTTCTGGATGTTAGATGTATGTTATTTTTCATGAAATTTTGAGCATTTCAACAACTATGGACCTATTCTTGAAAAGAAAAATAGATTTAGAAATAATTAAAATTCTAAGCCAATATGTGGGATGAAGTATCCATTTTCTAGGCATTTAACAAAAGTTAATGAGGAAGCACTTTCATCTATCAAGTAAATGGTCTCATCATCCAACATATTTTACATCGCTTCTTAGAATTTATCATTATATTTGGGATCATTGTTTGTGTCCATTATCCTACAAGATTGGAATATGTCTGGAGTTTAATTTATAGCTCAACACATTTATTCAAGATTACCTTCAAATCCTAATAAATATAAGTGAAGACGTCAACAACCTCTTGACATAAGACAATGGACTACCACAATTTATGATGGTTGTGGAGCCTGATCTTCTAGATTCATAGATGTTATTGTTCAACTATGTTTGTACCCCATTTTTACTATACACTCATCCTAGCTAAGGGATGCAGGGGTCTAGGGGGGCACATCCCCCCATTCTGGGGGATCTAGAGGCCAGCATTCCTCCAGAAGTGGTTTGGAGGCAACACCCATGAGAAAGGGGGTTCGAGGGAAAATCCCCCAAAATAATTTTTTTGGATGTTTGTTGGCTAATGGTTTGTAGACCCATGGTATTGGGTGACCCATAGTATTTTCCCATGGTAATTCCCCTATAAAAGGAAATAATTTTAATCAGGTTGTGCATTCTATTGTAGTATTGTAAAATAATCTCTATGATTGTGTGAGAGAGACTCTCAGAGAGAGAAGAGGAAGTGCAACGGGGTTACGACAGGTTGTATCCCTTCATTTTTCTAGATGGTATAATAATAAAGGGTTGGCAATTTGTATGTGGATGTATCCCATCGTTGGTGAGAAACATTAAATCTATGTCCCTCTTGTAATATGTTTAATATTTGCATCTTATTTAATTGTTTAATTGTTTAATTTGTATTTCTATGTGACCATTTTTTTCTAATAATTGGTATCAGAGCGAAAATGTCTAGTTAGCTGGTAAAATTACAGGAAAGAAGGGTTCCCGGTTTGAGTGGGAGAAACAAAAGAAGAAATAAAGTTTAGGATTGAGAAATTTAACAACCAAAAATACCAATTATGGAAGATGCAAATGGAGGATTATCTGTACCAGAAGGATCTATTCTTAACTTTGGGCAAAAAAACAAAACAATCAACGACTATGAAGGATAAAGAATGGGAGGTTCTTTACATAAAGGCACTGAGAAAACTATGACTGTGTATGGATTCACTGGTGTCTTTTAATAAAATAAAATACAACAAAGGGTGTGATGAGCACATTGGCTAAGCTCTATGAAAAAATCCCTCATCTTCAAACAAGGTATTTTTAATGAACTGTTTATTTAATATGAAGATGTCAAAATGTGGATTTGTTGCTGACCATTTAAATGAATTTAATATGATTACTAGTCAACTAAGTTATATAAAAGTGAACTTTGATGATGTGGTTAGTGCTCTTCTAATATTGTGCTCATTTTCAGAAATTTGAAACGACTTGGTCATGGTTGTAAGTAGATTTGTCCCTACTTCAAACACTCTCAAATTTGATGATGTTGTTGGTGTTATTCTTAGTGAGGAAATGTGAAGAAAAATAACAAGTGAGACATCAATTACTACGTTGACCATGGAGAGCATGAGAAGAAAAAAGGAGAGAGGAAGGATACCAGGTAATCATAGAAAATATAGAAAGGGCGGATCCAACTCCATATTTGGAAAGATAGAGTGTTGGAAATGTGGTAAGAAAGGACATATGAAGAAATACTGCAGAGCTCCAAAGAAGAAAGGAGATGGGAAATAGGAGACTACTCAAGAAGAAAATGTAGCAGGTGATGTGTTACAAGATGATTTGATTCTTTCATTAGATAATACTAGTGATTAATTGGTATTAGATTCAGGGGATTTATATCATGCTACACCCTATAGGAAATTCCTTCATGATTTTGTTACAGGTGATTTTGGACATATTTTATCGTGGGATGATGAACCATGTAAAATTGTTGGAATGGGTAAGGTACATAATAATTTAAATAATGTAAATTAATGGCTTCTAAAATATGTAAGGCATATTCTAGCTATGAAAATAAATATGATCTCAATAGGCCATTTGGGAGATAGAGACTGTTTGTCTATGTTTCGTAAAATGTGGTGGAATATCAATAAAGGAGAATTGGTAATAGAAAAATGAGATAGGGTAGGTATGTTGTATTTATGGCCCCATAATATTCATTATTCTATCTCTCTAGCTTCCACAAAAATAGGTGCAGCGTTGCGGCATCATAGGATTGGCCACATGAGTGAGAAGGGGATGCAGATTCTCCACTAAAGGAAATTTCTTCCACATATGACACAGGTAAGTTTGGAATTCTGGGATAACTGTGTTTATAGAAAACAAAAGAAAGTTAGATTTCTAACGGTTGGGAAAAAAAGAGAGAAAAGTTAGAGCTTTTGCAAATAGATGTATGGGGAACGATTCAGGTACAATCTCTATTGTGTTACTTTTATGGATGATGCAACTAGAAAAACTTGGGTTTGTTGCATTAGACAGGAATATAATGTGTTTGATACTTTTAAGAAGTGGAAATATTTGGTTGAGAATGAGATAGGAAAAAAGTTAAAATATCTTAGATCTGATAATGGAGGTTAACACTGCAGCTCAAAGTTTGATAGTTATTGTTCATAATATGGGATTTGTAGAGAGAAGATAGTCCCTGGAACACCACAAGAAACTGGTGTGTCAGAAAGGATGAATAGAATAGTCATGGAGTGTGCAAGGTGTATGTGATTGTATCCAGGGTTTCCCTTACAGTTTTGTGTTTATGTTGTAAATATTGTTGTTTATTTAATAAACAGAGGGCCTTCAAGCACTTTCGATGGTGGGATTTCATAGGAGGCATGGATAGACAAAAAAGTAAACTAATCATTCATGAGAATGCTTGGTTCTGAAGCATTTTTCCATATTGTATATCGCTTATGGGATTATGAAAATCACAAAATAATTAGGAGTAGAGATGTAGTATTCAAGGGAAAGGTTATGTACAAATATCGGCTGCAGGGAAAGAAAGATGAAATGAAAAACACATAGTACATAATGCTTAATGAAATCAAAGAACATGAAATTCCAAAGGCACCATAAAATCAAGAGAAACAAGTACCTCAAACTCCTGCAAATGTAAGAAGATCTACCATGTTAAGTAGACCCCCTGAATTATTCTCTCCTTCATTGTATTATTTATTGATGATTGATTCTGGTGAAACAAAATGTTATGAAGAGGAAATGCAAGTAGAAACTAAAAAGAAGTGGGATCAAGGCATGGATGAGGAGATGGACTTAGTTGTAAGAAACCAGACATGGGATTTGGTTGAGTTTTTTGTAGGGAAAATGGCATTGCAGAATAAATGGGTTTATAGGTTATAAGGAAGAACATGGAGGTATAGACTTTGATGAAATATTTTCTCTTGTTGTTAAAATGACTTCAATCAGGACCATTTTAAGTTTGGTGGTGGTAGAAAATTTACATCTTGAACAGTTAGATGTAAAAACAACCTTTCTCCATGTGGATTAAGAGGAAGATATTTATATGTAGCAGCCACATGGGTATGAGGTCAAAGGGAAGGAGAATTTGGTTTGGAAGTTGAAGAAAATTTTGTATGGTCTGAAGAAAGCTCCAAGACAATGGTATTTAAAATTTGATAAGTATATGACATAGCAAGGTTATAGTAGATTCCATTTTGACCACTGTGTTTATTTCATGAGGCTAGATAATGGAAGATATATTATCTTGTTATTGTATGTGGATGGAATGCTTATTGTAGGGTCTAACATGCAGTATATAAACGTGCTCAAAATAAAACTAGCTAAATCATTTGTGATGAAGCATTTGAGTGTTGCAAAGAAAATCCTTGGTATGAGAATAACAAGAGACATGAAAAATATAAAATTGACATTGTTTCAAGGTGAGTACATAGAAAAGGTGTTGGATAGGTTTAGAATGGAGAATGCAAAACCAATTAGTACACCTTTGGATAGCCATTTCAAAGTAAGTAAGGATATGTGTCCCAAGACACACGAAGAGATAGAATACATGTCCAAGGTTCCCTATTCATCAACAGTTGGCATCTTGATGTATGCCATGGTGTGCAGAAGACCAGATATTGCACATGCAGTGGGAGTTATGAGTAGGTATATGAAAAAACTAGGTAAAGAGAATTGGAAAGTAGTACAATTTATTCTTAGGTATTTCATAGATACAACTTCTCATGCATTATTTTTTGGAGGTTCAGACATGGTTCTACAAGGATATGTTGATGAAGATATGGCAGATGATATGGACAACAGGAAGAGCACCACGGGGTATGTATTTACTTTGGGTGGAACAACAGTAAGTTGGATTTAGAGACTGCAAAAGGATCTTGCACTTTCAATAACATAAGTAGAATATGTTGCTGCTATAGAGGCGAGTAAAGAGATGATTTGGTTGCATATTTTCATGGAGGAATTGGGTAAGAAGAAGGAGAATAGTGGGTTGTACAATGATAGCCAAAGTTCCATTCATCTTGCAAATAACTCATCCTTTCATTTAGAGACTAAAAATATACATATTGAGATGTGCCATTTCATAATATCTATTCTGGAAGATGAAATGTTAAAGTTGGAAAAGATACATACTAGCCAGAATCCTGTAGACTTGTTAACAAAGGTAGTAACTAGAGAGAAATTGAGTTCCTACTCAGTTTTTGTTGGCCTTCAAGCATGAAGGTGAAAATGAGAAATTTTTCAAGCCGAAGGTTGAAATCAATGTCCATCAAGTGCAGTAGCGATGGAGTTTTGTGATTAGTATCTCAATGGGAGATTGTTGGTTATGGAGCCTGATCTTTTATATTTGGAGATGTTAGTTTTCAGTTGTATTTGTACTCCATTTTTACTATAAACTCATCCTAGCTGTGGGGGTATAAGGTGTTCCATCCCCCCCATATGGGGGTGTGGGGGAAAATGGTCTCCCAGTGGGGGCTCGAAGGAAATTCCCTCGAAATATTTTTTTTGGGATGTTTGTTGGCCAGTAGTTTGTGGACCCATGGTATTGGGTGACCTATAGTATTTTCCCATGGTAATTACCCTATAAAAAGATATAATTGTAATACAACTATGAATTGTAATGTATTATTGTAAAACAATATTTATGATTGTGTGAGAGAGATTAAGAGAGAGAGAGAGAGAAGAGGAAGTGCAATGTGGTTGCTACAAGTTGTATCCCTTCATTTTGTTGGATGGTATAATAATAAAGGACTAGAAATTTCTGTGTGGACCTAGACCATCTTAGGTGAGCCATCTTATATATGTGTCTCTCTTGTAATGTGTTTAATATTTGCATCTTCTTTAATTGTTTAATATTTGCATCTTCTTTAATTGTTTAATTGTTATTTCTCTGTGATCCTATTTTTCTAACAATTTAGTCATCCCAACATTCAACAATTTAATTGCATCGAGAGAAGTGATTTTATCTCCAAACCACTATGGGGTATATCTCGTCAATTTAGTCATGTTATGATATCCGACATAAATAAAAACTATAAATTACATATCAACTTAAATAAAAGATAAAAAAAAATTAAACTAGCATGGATCCATTTTAAACCCAAATCTATCAAGTACCGAGAGGGATCCAAACCGGAGATGTTGTCACAAACTTAACTTAACACTATGCAAACATGTTGGCTAAAATGAATAAAAAATATATAGAAAAACATGCAATCCTTAATGAACAAACCTCCATAAATTGGATCATTCTTGGTGCTCGGTAGATCCGGGTTTAAGATGGATCTATGTTGGTGATACTTCAATGCTTCCCCTTATATACAATTGTTTCTTTTAAATAGTGTTTGATAGTTCCCTATAGTTCTTGTCAATTTTTTATTTTATGTACTTTTCGTTAGCTTGGTTGATGATGATATAATTATTAGAAATGTGATCTAAATCCTTAGCCATGGAAGAACAATTTGTGAATGTTGTCAACCATCATGTTCTATTTTGAACCAATTCAATTTGTTTATTATTTATGCCAAAGTTACATTATGTAATGTTCCTCCCAATTGGCATATTAATGTTGTGTTCCCTAACCCCTAGTGGTTATATCCTAGGAGGGATTATTTATAATAAAAAAATAATCATGCATATGAAAATACTAGACTAGGATGCAATTTATAAATTTTAATTAATAATTATGATATGTTTTTAATAATTTTTATGCTAAGTATTGCACTAGGTGACAAGGAGGGTGCATGAGGCCATGTGTATTAATTCTTGCACATGATCTAGGAACTAGGAATCAAAATCATCAAAGAATTATTAACAAAATACTCATGAATTGGAAATAACTAGAATACCCAAATAGGTTTCCTCTCTGTATTTATAAACAATAAAAGGTTTACAATATCCATGCAAGAGTAATGGCTTAACTCCATGAAGAAATTGAATACCTAAGAAGACAATTCGAATTCCATGAGTGAGTCTAGCTTAACTAACTCTTTGCCATGCAATCTCACTCAGTTAACCACTTGACAAAAATCCTAATTGACTCACCAGTCCTCAACTGAAGTTGGAGTGCAATAAATGACTTAATCTCAACTGAAAGAGATCAAACACATGTCATAGCAACCAACCATCAAGTGCTAGTACTGCATGACTCCAATAAACCCTTATGAGGTTAACTGAAGCTGAACTGACCATCAGAAGTTGGTGAAGGCGCCTTGTTCACTCCAGTTCATTAAATAATATTAAATAATCATTAAATAATTATTTAAATAATATATTTAATGCATGGAGGTGCCTTAACTGACTGTAACTGATTGGTTGAACTGAAAGTAAGCACCAGTTAGCAATTAGGTGCATGAATGTCACACAGATCACCCCTGGAGTGCTCCAGTTAGCCTCCTTGACTGTAGGAGAAGGCTAATTTAGCCTCCTTGACTGTAGGTAGGCATGGGAGTGACTGGGAAGATGGTAATTAATGCTCTAATGATGTCAATTAAACTTAGGATAGTGGTTTAACTAGGTCAATTTGACCGAAGGAGTGAGAATGAAGGTAAATGTCTCCAACACCCCCCGTTAAGCTATAGTCAGGAAGAGTTAGAAAACATAGATGCATAAAATTATAGGGCCCTCGAAACTAAGGCCATAGGTCACCCTGTACAATAAATCAACTGAAATAATGCTCAAAACAAACTAAGTGAGGAAAAGAGGGAAAACCCAGTGGGAAAAAACCCCCCCTCAAGCTGAACACTGAAAGTAGTCTGGATCACCCTAATGAAATCACCCCCAACAGTGAACGAAGGTAAGTGAACTTCTTTTCTAGAAAGCTCTTGGTGAATATGTCTGCAATCTGCTCATCAGTCGGGCAGTATTGCAGAATGATGGTCCTTTCATGCACTAGCTCCCTGATGTAGTGCATGTGAATCTCTACATGTTTGGTCCTCTGCCTGGTAACTAGATCCATGGATATATTAATAGCACTCTGGTTGTCACAAAAGAGAATAGTGGGCAAAGTAATACCAAGATCAAACTTTGAAAGAATTCCTTGCAACCAAACTGCTTGGATGCAAGCATTCACCGCTCCTCGATACTCGGCCTCTGCTAAAGATAGTGCTATGGCAGCCTGCTTTTTGCTTGACCAGCAAATAGGGCCACCACCAAACATGAATACATATCCAAAATTTGACTTTCGAACAATAGAATCACCCGCCCAATCGGAATCTGTGTATCCAACCAGCTCTAGCTCGGAATCTGCAGCATAGTGAATGCTGTAGGTCCTGGTTCCCTGAATGTACTGGAGGATCCTCTTGGATGCCTTCCAATGAATATCATGAGGCTGCTGCATGTATCTTGATACAACATTCATGGCATAACAAATATCATGCCTAGAATGTGTCAAGTACAATAAGCTACCAATTAGCTGTCGATAGATAGTGCAGTCCATGGGAGGTGTGCTTTTTCCTTCTTCAAGGCCGATCCCTGAAAGGAAAGGGAATGATGTAGGCCTACATTCAGCCATGTTAAACTTGACTAACAGGTCTGAAATGTATTTTTACTGAGTGGCCATAATCCCATCATAATTTTTCTCGATTTCGAGCCCCAAAAATTGTTTTAGAAGCCCCAAATCACTCATTTCAAAGGCATTGTGGAGAGCAGTTTTGATGGCTGAAATGGAGGCAATTGTGCTACCTGTGATCAGTAAGTCATCAACATATAAAAAAATAATAATAAGATGACCATCATGCTGCTGTAAATACACATTTGGATCTGATCTACATCTCTGAAAGTTTTGCGAGAGAAGGAAGGCATCCATCTTGGAATACCACTCTCTTGGGGCCTGTTTTAACCCATATAGTGACTTCTTTAGCTTGCAAACCAAAGATGGATCAGTGATGTAGACTTCAGGCTACTTCATGTATATCTCCTCATGAATATCTCCATGCAGAAAGGCTGACTTAACATCCATGTGATGCACCTCCTAGTGCTTGGATGCGGAAATAGCCAAAACAAGGCGGATGGAGTCCATTTTTGCAACCGGTGCAAAGGTCTCATGGTAGTCCACTCCTTGGAACTGAGAGAAAAATTTTGCTACCAGCCTTGCCTTATATTTGCAGGTGCTTCCATCAGCAGCAACCTTTGTCCGAAACACCCACTTGAATTGAACCAATTTCCTTCCCGGAGGAAGAAAAACTAGCTCCCAAGTAGTGTTTTTCTGAAGAGAATTCATCTCTTCATCCATGGCAAAATGCCATCTCGGATCCTTCCGAGCATGGTAGTATGATTTTGGATCTGAACTAATCATCAAATAGCAATTTTTGGACAGCAAAATATCAGAACAAGAAAGTGCAATACCTACTCTTTGGAAATCAGACCAGGTTTTCCTTGGATCACCTGGATTTCAATGTTGTCTCCTGCGGAGGAGAGTGTCTGTCGAGCCCATGTAGGAAGATGAGTTTGTACTTCAGGTTCTGATTCAGTATCTGATGTTTTCTATTCACTGATATCATAAATCAGAGGATCCAAATCAGAGTCATCATCTCCAATTTCATCATCCAAATATTCAGTGGAATAGGAAGCAATTTCAGCAGTTTTCTCCTCCACTAGTTCCACCTACTGAAGAGGCTCATCAAACTTGACACTTCTCTCGATGATGATCTATTTTGTATTGATATCCAGCAGCTTGAATCCTTTATATTCATCAGAATATCCAATAAACAGACATTCTATGCTCTGCGGTTGCAAAGCCCTTCTTTTATCAAGCGGAATTCGGGCCCATGCAGTGGACCCAAACACCCGTAGGTTCGACACATCTGGCTTGTGTCCAAAGTATGCTTTGAAAGGAGTCTTACCTTTCACTGATGAATGTGTTACCCTGTTCTGAATGTATGCTGCAGCATGAATGGCTTCAGCCCACAAATTTGCAGCAAGCTTCTTTGACTCCAACATACAGGTGGTCATCTCTTTGAGAGACCGGTTCTTCCTTTCTGCTACTCCGTTCTGCTGGGGAGTGTAGGGAATTGAATGTTGGACCTGAATACCACTTTGGGAGCAAATGTACATCAACTCATTACTGACATACTCCCCTCCATTATCAGATCTCAATATCTTGATCTTAATCCCAGAGTCATTTTCGATCAAGGCCTTCAATTCAGAAAATTTTTCACATACCTCTGATTTCTTTTTGAGAAAGAAAACCCATGTAAACCTGGAAAAATCATCAATAAAGGTAAGGAGGTACCTTGATCCATTCATGGATGTGACATGAATTGTACCACTAATATCAGAATGTATCAGCCCCAATATGCTTGTAGCTCGGTTTGCCTTCCCCCAATCGAACTTGTGCTCAGGGTGCTTTCCAATCACACAGCCCTTGTAGACTCCCGTGGTTGCCTTGATGACTGGGAGGCCTTCAACCATGGAATTTTTATGTAATTGCTGCAAATATTTGAAATTAATATGGCCAAAAATTTCATGCCACAACCTACTAACCTCATTTCCATGAGTTAGCAAAGCGGTGGGCTTTTCATCTGCAACAAAGTGAGAGAACTCATTGGCTTTTGCATGATGATTTGCATGGCCTTTTGCAATGAGTTTCCCAGATGAAATTTCTATTATCTCAACATCATTTGGGCTGAAAGAGACTCTCTTAGGCATTCCTTTATGTGTCATCTGATAGACACTAAGAAGATTTGCTTCTAGAGATGGTACATACAAAACATTAGAAAAAGAACCATTTTCTAGATTTATAGTACCTTGTCCTTTGGAAATGATGGTGGAGTCATCTCCCAAGTGGATGGGGATGGACTTGCTGGTCTCAAAGGATGAAAAAGAGTCTTTTGCAGCCATCATGTGATTCGAAGCTCCACTGTCAATCAGCAGTGATTTTGACTTCAAAGTGCTTTCCATGAGGGCATGACCTTTCTCATGCCGTGGTTCCCGATCTTGGTGATCTTTCCTTCGAAAGATCTCCGGAAGAGTGATGTGATTCCTTTCAAGAAGAGAGGTTGCTTCATTAAGCTTTTTCTTCATGCAGGCATGTTCAGGGTGAAAACCCTTCCCGCAGTAGGAACACCTGATTCTTTCTTTCCCATTGTGCCCTTTTCCTTTGTTCTTCCTTGAATCGAAAGATTCATCATGCTGCTGATTTTCAAATATAGGATTTGGAGCATCAAATTTAGTTTTCTGATTTTTCTGCTGCGTACCTTTACCTTTCACATATTTGGGCCCCGTGACATGGAGGGCTTGGTCACGGAAAGATCGGATGATCCCCACCTGGACAAGCCTGTCATGTTCACTAGTTAAGGACTCAATGAAGGCATCGAGTGTAGGCATCTTCCATTTGGGAGTTGTGAGCTTCCCTGCACGGAATGTAGAAACAAAAACTGAATAATCAGCCCCGAGTTTGGAGAGGATGGCTAGGATGAGCTGATCATCTTCCTTCTCCACTTTGCATTGCTTCAAGAGAAAAATTGTATGCTTGAACTTAGTAAAGAAATCATTCAGAGTCTCGAAATTGGAAGGTTGGAGAGACATGAGTTCATTTTCGAGTTGATAAACTCTCATGTCATCATGCTTTCCATACAAATATTCCAATTTGTCCCATATTTATTTTGGTGTATTCAAATCCGTAATATGGAAGAGAAGATCATCGGAAATAGAGAGGCATAAGAAACCGAAGGCTTCATCCTTCTTGTTCAAGAATCTTGATTTTTCTATGGCGGATCCAGGCTCAGGTTCAGTGTCCATGGTGACTCTGTGGAGTCCTTTGCCTTTTAGCTGATGCTCCATTTTGAGTTTCCATGTGTGGAAATTGTATGGAGTCAACAGAGGTACTGAGGATGCCATCTGGATTTGCTTGTAGCGAATGCTTCACTTGTAGAAACCTGAAAATCAAAACATGAAGGGAAAAATAAAAAATTGAACTATTGCTCACATTTCATGGAGAGATCTGTCAAAAGCTTGTTCTTGAAATATTTTCCTTCATCCCGCCGTAGCTATGATACCATATTAATTCTTGCACATGATATAGGAACTAGGAATCAAAATCATCAAAGAATTATTAACAAAATACTCATGAATTGGAAATAACTGGAATACCCAAATAGGTTTCCTCTCTGTATTTATAAACAATAAAGGTTTACAATATCCATGCAGGAGTAATGGCTTAACTCCATGAAGAATTCGAATACCTAAGAAGACAATTCGAATTCCATGAGTGAGTCTAGCTTAACTAACTCTTTGCCATGCAATCTCACTCAGTTAACCACTTGACAAAAATCCTAATTGACTCACCAGTCCTCAACTGAAGTTGGAGTGCAATAAATGAATTAATCTCAACGGAAAGAGATCAAACACATGTCATAGCAACCAACCATCAAGTGCTAGTACTGCATGACTCCAATAAACCCTGATGAGGTTAACTGAAGCTGAACTGGCCATCAGAAGTTGGTGAAGGCACCTTGTTCACTCCAGTTCATTAAATAATATTAAATAATCATTAAATAATTATTTAAATAATATATTTAATGCATGGAGGCACCTTAACTGACTGTAACTGATTGGTTGAACTAAAAGTAACCACCAGTTAGCAATTAGGTGCATGAATGTCACACAGATCACCCCTGGAGTGCTCCAGTTAGCCTCCTTGACTGTAGGAGAAGGCTAAGTTAGCCTCCTTGACTATAGGTAGGCATGGGAGTGACTAGGATGATGGTAATTAATGCTCTAATGATGTCAATTAAACTTAGGATAGTGGTTTAACTAGGCCAATTTGACCGAAGGAGTGAGAATGAAGGTAAATGTCTCCAACAATGTGGATCATAAGTTGTCTACTAGAAAAGGAAACTTAGATATAATTAATAAAAATTCCTAAAAGAAACCAAGCAAGAAGATAGAATGCTACCAAACAGTCAGAAGAGAAGATTCAAGATAAAGACGGAAACTACAGAAAAGTTGTCAGGATAAAAGGAAGGAAACTTTCGAAGAACATAGTTTCTAAAAGAGAAAGGGGAAATTCAGTAAAAAAGGAAAAAGGGTTTAGTTTCTAAAGAAGTAAAGGAATTTCTAATAAAAAAATAGGGGCGCAGTTTCCAAAACCATGAAAATCTATGTCAGGGAAAAAGCAGGAAAGTGGGAAAGTTTGTCCATTCATTCATGAAGGAGCATCTATGTAGATAATTCTATATTGAAGCCTAATATTTATATAAAACAATGATAGCACATCACTATCAAAAAAATTTGTCATTTAAAGTTTGTCTTGAGATCTCTGCTACTCAATGGTTGAGTGACGTGCTTCAACTAGCTTTGGGAAATGTGCCCCTTAGTACTCTTGTTATTTCATGTTCATGAAGTTTGTGCATCTATTAATGGTGTTTTTTTGCAGGTTTTGAATTTCGTTCCATCAAAGTTTCATATCATTCATAAAATCTAGAGGACCTCCCTTCAGTGATATCTATTTTTATCTCTTTCGACTTTCCATTCTATGTTATTTTGACAATTTTGGAGAAATTGTAATGGGAATTTAGACCCTAATAATATTTATTTCATTTACTACTATAAAATTTTCAATTTAATATTAGGTGCACATCACTTCCATCCCATTGGCATAGTTTCAGAGGCTCATGGTTCAAACCTACTTAGTTTCCTAGATCGAGAGCCATTCTATGGGGTTTATGACTATAAGAGGCTATGTATAATATTCCAATGAGATGCATTTATACCCTCACTGATCTATTATGATGTAATTTAATGTCTGTAAACATTTTACAGTATTATGAAGTTGTTTGTTTAAGTTTCTTAAAGATCTTTCACACCCTGCCTAGATTTCAATAAGAAATGGACTAGTTTTCGAGTTTAAGTTAAATTGTTAGTTTAAACATATCCATTTTCTTTATTTTATATTATAAAATTTTAATAATCTTCTTATGATGATATTCCATGTATAAAATTGAATATTAGAGTCTCCCTTCCTGTGTTTGAAAACCTCAGAAGTTTATCTTGCTCGCAGCTATTTATTCTATTCTTACCCGTAGGATTATTTTCTATTGTTTGGAAATTTTATAAACATGCTAATGATTATTTTAACATACCAAACATATTTCTAAAACTCTCCTATATTTCTTTTATTCTTTGGTTGCTTGGTGACTACTTGTAAATATTTCAGTTTGCATTAGTTGGGACTCCCAGAATCTTGGTAGTAGACTTCATCCTGGTTGATGTTCAAAACCTAAAAGGGCCCAAAATCTAGGAACTTAAGAGCCTCAAATTTTCATATCCCTCATTTCCTTTTTATATTACCTTTAAATGCCAGTTTGTTCCCTCCTTCTTCTGCTTGATAATTTTCCCACCTGTCAACTAATTGTCTTGAAGCTTAATTGTAGAGGTTTAGTGAACCAAATTTCAGCATTAGATTCATTATAGTGGTATCAGATAACTTTAATCTACTCCTATGGAAAGTAATATCTCAGTGAAGAGAAATTTCAAATCACTAATTCAAGTTGTAGTTATGAGGATCCTACCAGTAATAGAAGAAGACTTGAATAGTATGAAGAAGAAACCCTATATGTTTATGGATTCCTACCAAGAGTTGAGGATTGTGACTTCTATTATCCAGCATATAGAGAAGAAATCAGGGATGAACCTTACATTATTCAGAAAGACTTGACGAAGGTGATAAAATCATATGAAAACTTGCTTCACTACTACGAGGAGTATCTATCTTTCGGTAAGGAGATTTCTGCAAACATTTCTTTCAAAGAATATATTTGTTTCAAGTATGAATTCTTGCCCAAGAATGTTGATGAGAATTCTTTAAATAGAAACAAACCGTCCAAGGAGAAACCAAGTTGTTCCACCTCTCTGAGTAAAGAAGGAAAAGAAGACATCTATGGATATTTTGGATCTAGCAAAAGTAAGGAGGAGGAGGATGAGGCCCTAAATACATTCACAATACTTGAAAAGGGCCATGATCCCCTTAGTTATTCAATTGTTCAATCAGAAGAAGAAATCCATAAGGAGGAGCATAAGTCACTTCAAGGTGAATTTGAAAAGGTTGGAAATCCACTCCTTTATTATAAGGATTGTAGAAAGGAAGAAAGTGAAGATGAATGCTCTTTCAGCTTCTTTGTGGGTTATTTCCATATCACTACTAAGGATGTTGGTTCATGTAAGGGTGGTGAGACATATTTCAAATCGTAACAAACACAATATTATAAATCATATTTACAATCACCTCTTTAGCCTCATAATGAAGAAGAAAACGAGGTCACACCACTTGGGTGTGAATCAAAGAATTTGGTGGAAGAGCAGACCACCATAGTGTCCCTACATGAAGATGAAATTCCAAGGTATGATGTACTTTCTCATTTGTGCAAAACATTTTATTGCAACCTTCATAGATACCCTCCACATCATATCATGGAAGTGATTTTGAAAAATATTCTCAAGTGAATGGTATACTGAGAATGAGATTTGTGTTGTGGATCCACGGGACAAGGAATATGATCTTCTGTGCTAGGAATTGGAAGGAGAAAATTTGGTGGAGGATCTTGTTTTTACTGGATCACTAAGTGAGGATACAGAGAATGTTATGAAAACCATGAAGAACTTTATTGACACCAATTCCTTGGTGGAAAGATTTTGTTGGAAAGCTTCCAAAGGAGAGTTGGAAGGAGAATCCTTTCTGGAAGATTTCATAGTACTTAAAGAAGGCATGATCAATATGCATGAGAGATAAATGAACTTAATATATGAAATAGATCATCTCCTCATGGTGGCTGAAATGCACCATTATGCACTCAATAAGTAAGTAGAAGAGTCGAAAAGGCTCCATAACAAATGGGAGGATACACGTGATTCCTTGAAGAGAACCCAATAAGCTCTCCAAGAGTCAAGATTGCATATTGATCAACTTTGAAAGGATTTGAATGTACCACTCCCTCCATATTGCATGGAAAATGATCATGTGCACATGGTAGGAGGTACTTTGGATGTGCCGGAGGAACCTCGTATGGAGGACAAACATGAGGAAGGTGTAGATTTGCAAATGCTTGTGAAAATCCATGATGAAGAAAATATTGGCCAAGAACTTAGTGAGATTGAGAGGAAGGATGAAGACTTCTTGGCTATGGAAAATATAGATAAGGATATGCCAATTGAATCAGAAAGCACAATTGATTATCCATTCATGGATTGGATTGGTAAATATATCACTAAAATTGAGGAGAAAGGATGCACTAGAATTGCTTGCATCGGTAAACGGTTGTTAACATGCATACGTTGAAGGCAAAACCTCATGAAATTCCATTATGGGCAATAGTTTACTCTCTATAGGAGGTAGATGATCACATTCCATATGGATCAAGAAATAAAAGTCCTTATTCATCCATTAATTGGGTGGATAGAGATATCATTCAAATGAAGACTTTGGTAGGGAAAGGTTTTTTTTGTTTCTGCAATATTTTTTTTGTTATAATTGGCATTGTTATAACATGTGAGAAACAAAAAAAACTTATTTTGCAGCCATTATATACCTCCCACACACATTCACGTGAGGTGCATTTTAATTTTCTTGTGCTTGAGGAGTTTGAGTTCAAGAGAAATGAATATCAAGCAATTGTTCCTCTCCAGAGAAATTATGAATTTCCTTTAGAATACTTTTGCATAGTTTTGGAGGATGAACATGATCAAAATTTGACAGAGTCAACCAATGGAGGGAGTTGTGCACTAGTTCCATGCTTGGGAGGTCATAAGATTTATGTACATGAGGAATAATCCTGGATGAATAAGAAACATAGGAACATATTGCTTCCATTTTATGCCAATCATCCACATGGATTGGGTAAATAATATGTTGTTGATGATATTCCATGTATGAAATTGAATATTAGAGTTTCTCTTCGCATGGTTGAAAACCTTAGAAGTTTAGCTAGATGGAGAGTCCTAGTGACTAGTTTTTCTATTGTGAACCTTAGGATTGTTTTCTACTATTCAAACATGTTATAAAACTTCTAATGATGATGTTAACATCCCAAAAATATTTATAGAACCCTCCTAAGTTCCTATTATCCTTTGGTTTCTTGGAGACTGCTTGTAAAGATAATAGTTTGCATTGGTTGGGACTCCTAGAAGCCTCGTAGTAGACTTCATCCCGAATGATGTTCGAAACATAAAAGGGACCAAAATATAGGTGCTTAGGAATTTTATTTTTCATTATCATTCCTTTCCTTTTGATCTCACCTTTAAATCCCAGTTTATACCCTCATTCTGCTTGATAAATTTCCCACCTGTCAACTAGTTCTCTTGAAGCTTAATTGCAGAGAGTTAGTGAACCAAATTCATCATTACGTTAACTATGGGTATGTTAATTTTGAAACTGATGAGCATGTCTCACTAATATGCTAAATATTTCCTGTGTAGGGCATGTGTGGTTGTTTGGGTCCCTACACATGACCCATGAGACCTTGAGGAAACAATATGAACTTAGGCCCTAGAGGTTGATCCCAAACCATGGGATACTAGTAAAACATATTCATGGTGTTATACATCTCAAAATGCCCCCCATATCCTACTCACAAGCCCAAAAATTCCCTCGGTAAGGCCTATGTGATGCACTTGGGATACATGCAAAGTTAGGTGTCATTTATGGGTAATTATGAATAAATTAAGAGTAATTAAGGCCTAATAAGCAATCATTTAAGGGGAAGTTGTCCTCAATTACGAGTAATTAAGGGTTATTTAGGGGTAATTATTGGTTAATGATTTGTGTTAATTAGGGGTTAATAAGGGGTAAATTAGGGGGGTAGTTAGGGGTTCATTAGTGGTAATTAGGGGACAGTTATGGATTAATTAGGGGTAATTATGGGTTACTTATGGGTAAGTAGGGGCCATTAGAGGAAAAGCTCCTTGATAAACCAATGTTTCCCGTCATGTTTATAATTTAGTTAGGTTCATGGCAACATTTTCCAATTTGAAATCCTTGTGTGTGAGGCACAGTAGTCTACATTGATGGGTTTACTAGGGAATACACCATCTATGAATGTCTAAAAGAATCCATTGTGTTTCTACACGCGGTCTTCCTTATAAAAAAGTAGGGACCATTTAGAGGTTATCAAGGTGTGACTAGTGGTAATCATGAATTATTTAGGGGTCATTAATGGTCAAGTAGGGACCATTTAGGTGTAATTAGGTTAACTAGTGGTATTTAGGGGTCAATTATGAGGTTAATTAGGGGGAAATTATAGGGTAATGAGTGGTAAATTGAAGTACTCTTTAAGATAATGGATATTGAGAACATACTTGAAAATATATTTAGGGGCATTCATTCTAACTCCACCCCCCAAAAAAGTCACAAGAAATGAACTTTTGGTAATAGTCTTTAAAACACCACCTCCAAAATTAAAATTCTCTTGACTTTTGGGGGGGGTAGTATTTTTAGAAAGCCACCTTGAAACATATATTTAGGGGAGGTATTTCTAAAATCCCCTCCAAACGTAATGAGAATTAAACAATTAGAGGCACGTTTTTACAAACCACCACCAAAAGTACAATTCTCAAGACTTTTGTAAGGGTTTTCTTTACAAAGTGTCTTCAAAAGTATCTTTTGGGGGTTCCTTTAAGAAAACCCCTTCAAAATTCATGAGAATTGAACTTTTGGGGTTATTTTGAAAATACCCTCCCCCAAAGGTCTAATTCTCATGACCATTTTTTTTAGGGGGGTCGAGGGGTTCTAAAAACTACCTCCAAAAACACCTTTACGGGGGTTGTTTTTAAAACCCCCTCTAAAAGTCCTCGAAACTGCACTTTTGGGGGATTTTTTTCAAGTCTAGTTTCTAGGACTATTTGGGGGGTTTAAGAACCACTGCTAAGGACCTAAAAAGACATTTTAGGGAGGTTTTAGCAAAACCACCTCAAGCCAAAACTACCCCAAAAGGGATGATTTATTGTAGTGATTCCTTTATCCATTAATTACGAATGATTCTAACCTTAAACATAGCATCTAACCCATACCTAAAATTAATATGTCATAGGTTAACATAATATTGTACGACTTAACATGGGTGATGGTACAAACTACATATTCATGAAGTCATCATGTAGAAGGAAAATACTAATATGTATATAACTTAACCTATAATGCAAAAGAGTTTTACAGGATTAGTGGTTTAAATTTATCAACAAGGATTGAGAATTTCAAAATACTATGAATCATACTGGGATCATATGCTTAGGATATGCCAACTCATATTCACTTAAGATAATCAGCTCGAATTTTCCACAAACCTCACTATCACAGGTTATGATTCATCAATGGAACATCCCAAATAAATTATATCTTATTAATTTACTTATTTTCATAACTTTATAAATACTACCCATAAATATTGACAAGATTCAATAAATGTGTGAGTACATTGGACAAAATCTTAATAGTAGTAACTCCTTTCATTATTTTAGCTTAGAGATAACAATCACATGACAAGGCACATGCTATGACAACACCTTTTTCATGTCAATGCATAAATCATTTTTTTATTGATTCATTAGTGACAAACTTTTTATTAATAAAGGTATCATAGGATTTTCTTAACACTTCTAAGGATACTTGTGCATATCAGGCTTCATGCAACAAAGTTACTATACCACAAAGTAACATTACACTTTATTACACGATGAATTCCCAAGTAACTAAAACACGAAGTATAATGATTATATTTTTCCTATTAGTGAATGTTATAAACATTAACATAAACATAACATTAATAACAATATAATTAGGTTAACGAAAGATCAAAGGACATACCCCTTCACCTTATGGTAAATCATTTCATATAAGTATACCATTACAGGGCTCATTGTAATCATAATCTCATGAATTCTTATCAATTAAATATTATTCAATGTATATTCTTATATGTTTGTAGAATTGTTTTGCCACTTGTAACCAACAAGGACTTTTTGCTACATTTGGTATCAGACCTACCTCTTAACTAATCTCATGGGAGAATCCCACAAGGTATACTTGGGTTACTATACCCACTCAAGCAATTTAGTTCTTCGCCTTCTAGATGCCAATTGATGGTACAATTACCAAAATTTTCTAAGTTGTATAATATGTTCCACTGTAAACTAATCCACTCACACAACTTAATGAAATTGTACTTTGTCCATACAATTTCACTCAAGTATCTATTAATTTCATACATCCATCCAAAAATCTGTACTCCACATACAATTGTTATCAGTAACTTAGTAGATCATGTTACCATCTATATTGCATGGTGTTCACCTAAGTTTTCATTAGGTTTTTAGATGTTACAAGTATGTTGTTTTTCATCAAATTCTGGGCACTTTGACAACTCTGGGCATTTTATTGACCTCAAACATGGATTAAGATATAATTATGGTAAGTTCTAAGCCAATGTGTGGGCTAAAGCATCCTTTTTCTAGGAAATTATCAATACTAAATGAGAAAGCATTTTATTCTATCAAATAAATGGCCTCATCATTAAACATCTTTTACATCCCTTCTTATACTTTATCCTTGTATTTGGGATCATAGTTTGTATCCATTATCATACAATATTGACATATACTTTGAGTTTAATTTATAGTTCCATGAATTTATGTGGAATTTATTCAAGATTCCCTTCAAATCCTAACAAATATAAGTGAAAACCTCAACTACCTCTTGAAATAAGACAATGGACTACCACTATTTAGTAATCCTACCTAACATTCAATAATTTAATGATACTTCAATCCTTCCCCTTATTTAAAAGTGGTTTGATTGTGTCATATACGTGTTGTCAATTTTTTTTTCTATATACATGTCATTAACTTATTTAATAATGATATAATTGTTATAAATACCATCTAAATCCTTAGACATGGAAGAATAATTTGTGAGTATTCTCTACAAGCATGTTCTATTACGAACCAATTCCATCTTTCTTTAGTATGTGTGCCAAAGTCATTGAGTAATATACACCCTTGATCTGTTGGAATCTAGTACCATTATAATGGCTAAAAATACATTTTTGGTTGCTCAAATCACATTTTAGATTAGTTTCAAAATCTAATAACACTTATTATGATTACTAAACTTGAAAAATTACTGAAACAACAATTTCTCGACACAATTTTGATATAAATAATAAGAAAAAAACAACAAAATAATGGAGCATATTGGTTGTTGTTTATCCTTCCTGCGATGTCACATTATCATCATAAGTATGTGTACCAAAGTCAGATTATCATCATCAAGTCATGGGTATGTCCTCTAGAATAATTATATCGAAATAGTTCATCAACTTATTCATTTTTTCGATCATTTTATTCATAAAGAGCATTTTTAGGTTAAAGTGGTTCTATTTTGTCACCCATAAAGGTGGATAAAAATCAAAAGGGTGTTGGTGCATTCCTATTCGCTGGGTTAACTCATATTTAATCTTTCCTCCACTTCTAAATAATGTCTCCATTCCAAGAGATCAATTGTTTTGACAAGACTGTCCATGCACGTCTGTCATACGAACAAATTTTAGAAGAATGTACTGTTCAGAGGAACTTGAGAGTCGGGATAAAATTTGAAGTGTAGGGTCATGTTCAGGGATCAAATTTGAAGGGTAGAGTCTCGTTTCACTTTGGAGGGTTGTGTGAAATTGAACCCTTCAATGTTGACATCTAAAAATAAATCATTCTTTTTATTTGAAACTGTAAGTGTATAACAAAATTTTATTATTTATTAAAAATAGTGTATAGGAAAAAAATGAAAATAAGAAGAAATCCGGAGTGATTCAACATTTACATGGAATTAGTGAGGTAAACCATGTACTCTTTGGGTCTTGGAGCATATAGTTTGTTGAACTTAGATAAGGGACAATTCTGTCGGACCGGTGAAATACTCAGTTATTAGGTCGTTTATAAAATAAGTCATTGGAATTTGAAAGGACCTTTTAATGGAGGATTGATTCAGCTTGATAGTGGCTCTATTGGTCAAGTGTGATTGGGCTTACCTAAAATAAAAAAAACCAGGATGTAATACCTAATGCTTTCACGGAGAAACTTTTTTATTAACCCTAAATTCAACAGTTTTTTTTAGAATTGAATCTTGTCCTCCCCACATGCTCAAATCAAAGTGATCAAACAAAGGCCCTTAGTTGGATTATGGATAGTCCCTCCAATGTATATCGAGTTTATACCCCAATTCGAAGTGATAAAAAAATCCCCAATTTTAGGTAGATTATGGATAGTCCCTCCAATCTATATCAAGTTTATCATCCCTATCGAAAAGGTTAAGTATTTATTAGTCAACTATAAGGAAGAACTTTAAATTCTCCAACAAATATCAGTACAAGTTGTGTGTCTAGTTTCTACCAAAGTCAATAAGGAAGATGAATCATAAACACAGGTTTGGGAGGTTTGTGACAATGAGGATGTTGAAATCAAGTTACTCGCAAGATCATTGCACTCACAGTCCCTCATTCATGAATGTCCGTCTAGGGATTCCCTTGTTTAGATATATTGGTAGACAATTTGTACTTCTTGTTTCCATTATTAGAAGGCTGGCAAGAAAACGAAGGGGTCAGAGTCTACAACATTTACAGTGTCGGTTGTTAAATATTTTATCCTTTCAACAATTGGATTTCATTAAGGAAATTGGAACAATTCAAACACTTATATTCAAATATTGTTCTTTCTTTCAACCTAATGTTTGCAATTCATGGTAGATAAATAACATTGATAGATTTGGAACTCAAATACAAGGATCTTTCTTCTTGCTCCTTCTCCCAAATGAAGTTGTGGTCCTATACTATGAAAATTATACATTATTTTGGTTCTAATTTCATTTAAATACTGGGTTTTTTAAGGTTGCATCTATTGACTATTCGACACTTAGTCTGGCGGAAACGCAATCACATAATACAGTACAAATTTCAAACAACATTTTGGATGGAGAAATTTTAAACCCTTATATCTATAGAACGAGAAGGAACTCCAACAAGAAACACATTTAACTTTTATCCACATATAAAATGATATACATACCTGTAAATTCACGACAACCAAGTCGACAACTTAGATCTGCATAATTTTCTAGAGGAAATAGAAATTAAGGAGACACTGAAGCATAGAATTGGAGAGTTGAGAGCCTGAGTCTCGACCTCCAACTGTCCGATACTCGTAAACCCAAAATAATGTTTTTTTTCACAGACTTCACCAATCTCTTTAAGTTCGAGGAAGCTCAATCCAGCCTACCCAACATTCTACCTTTTCTTCTCTTGCTCCTACCTATGAAAAAGGTGGAACCTTCAAGTTGCCCACCACAGAAGACAATGAGGAATTAGAGTGTGTAACCGTTTCCTTCTACAGAAAGATGATTGGAAGCAACGCCATCTCAATTCCACAATATCCCGATGCTCCTGAGTTGGTTTGCCTTTCCCGAGGTAGGCGAATGCATGTTTGTGTATTTCACATGATTACAAAAAAATCATTTTATAATTGCTTCTACATAACATAGACATATCTGTGCAGGTGAGGGAAAATTGGGTATTGTTCGACCGAGGTTTCCAGATACTTTCAAAGATCATTCTTCATTATGAGGGCGCTCATGGCGTAGATCAGAGATCCCATAGGAGGAAGAAGAAGAAGAAGAAGAGGAATCAAGTCAAAAGGTGAGGTGAGTGAGGAGGGGAGACGTAATAGTGATATTTGCAGGAGAAACCCATGGGTTCTATAATGATGGGAACGAGCCTCTCTAAGTCATAGCCATTGTAGACATAGGAAACCCTCATAAACAACTCGAGCACAAGATTTACCGCGTAAGCATCCCGACAAATTAATTAATGATAATATTCAGTTAGGTATCTGACAAATTCTTTCCTTTCTTTTAGAGATGACTATATGCATATTGTACAACCATTCTCTATGGCTGGCCCTCCATTCCAGTTGCCTTTGTCTCTACTTCCTAACCCCCTTCCTCCGGTGAGATAGGTAGACTAAGTGACCTAGGTGGACCATGGGAGACTAGGAGTGCTGATTCAAATGATTCTAACCCCAGTAAATGAATGGAAACTAGAATAAATCCTAGAATCCTGGACTAACTAGTATAGGATATGATTCATGAACACAAACAAAGAGCGGCGTGGTGCTAGCTGCCTACTACCAAAGATCCGTCATCCCAATCTTGTGGTGGTCATAATAGAAATGTCTAGCACTCAATGAAACCCTGGTCTATAAACTTACATACCCTGCATTGGACCAGGGTAGGTTCAAATCTAGCAAAGATTGCTCAATGCATTGTAAATTGCAACTTGTAAGTTGTAACCCAAAAAACAACACCATTAGTTTTTCCTTACGGAGCCTTGACAGTGGAGGGTTATCAAATCAATTCACCATCCATAGATATGACTCCTATGAGTATTTAATTTCACATCATATACTCAAATACCCAAGTAACTTGTAAGTTGTGAGATCACATGACTCGGTGAACAATAAGATGACAAATGGAAAATCGAGTTGGCAGGTGGAATCCATCTCATATCAATATTTAATGATGTTGGTGAATTAGTAATCCATGCTAATTCCATTAAATGATTTGAAAGTGAACATCGATTTATGAGTCACAATGCTGACTCATCGACTTCAACTTGGCACTAGGAAGCCTAGTGCCCACCCATGGTTTGTGTCGATTGGGACTGAGATCCTCATCCATGATTCGACTATAAAAGGGAACTTGGGAAGACTCTGAGTCCCGACTCTCCCATAGTCCACTAAATCCCTAGATAGGAAAATTTTGCAGCTGCCCTTCTATTGCAAATTTACTGAGGCTTACTCAATTTCATTATTGAAGTGCTGGAAATGAAACTAATTTTTTTTTGCATGGTTTCCTTGTGGCCTTCTATGACGTTTAAAATGGCCTTTGAAGGGATCTGAAGGCTTCAAATTTGAATCCTGCTTGAGATGAACTTAAAGCACTAGCTATAAGGCAGCTTTTAAACGTGAGTTTTCCAAACAATATCTAGTGCAGTTAGGTTTTGTTGTTGACAAGGGAGAAATTCAAATTGACTCAGACAAAGTTATGGTGGGGCCAACTAGAGGAATGAAACTAAGCTAAAGCGTTCAAGAAGCTCACAAATTATATAAGGATGATTGAAAAAATAATTTCCATAAGTGGCTATGCCTCTAGATGCATTAACAAAGAAAGGAAACACTTTTAAATAAATATCCAGTATGGGAAATGCTTCCAATCCTTTAAGCGAAAAAAATGTAAGCCACTTGCATTAAGCCTATAAAACCTGTGATTTTTAATTTGAAATCAAATAGATGCTTCAAGTTATGCAATAGTGTAGTATATAAGAAACAATACAAAATCATAAAATATCATTCAAAGAGATTTGCTAGCAACTTATTAAACTACCCAGCATATTTTAAGAGTTATATTAGTCTAAACAACGAAGCATTGTATCATTGCCTACTTTGAAAAGAGACAATAATACATCTTGATCACAATTTAGTTGCATCTTTTGTAGACATGGACAAAGATTGCAACTAAGTTATCAAGCTCAGACTTGGAAAATTCCTCAACTCAAAGTCAATTTGGAAAACTTTAAGAATACATAAAATATTCATAATTTAAGTAGCACACACACACACACACACACACACACACACACACAATCCCAACCAAAGGTTTAGTTCAATCAGTTGAAGCATCCAACCAAA
The DNA here is from genome assembly GCA_001517045.1 of Pseudotsuga menziesii. Classification (NCBI taxonomy): domain Eukaryota; kingdom Viridiplantae; phylum Streptophyta; class Pinopsida; order Pinales; family Pinaceae; genus Pseudotsuga; species Pseudotsuga menziesii. Next base: position 371,098 of record LPNX010846668.1, read on the forward strand.
CAATGTAGGGAAGCCTTACAAGTTCAAATCCATTCAAGTCCGTTGAGGTTACAAGCCGCTATCATGACTAGCAATTGATTTTCCCTCCATTTGGATATCTCAAGGGGGGGGATTCCTTCCTCTCTCTCTCTCTCTCTCTCTCTCTCTCTCTATACAAAAACACACACAAGCACATCAATGTAGAGCTATTAGAAACTAAGTTTCCTGACTTAGATTTGATGTAAAAGTGCAACTTTGCAAAATCACCATAAGATAAACTACAAGTTTTAAAATATATAAACTTGATGTTATAAGACATAATACATAAACATTAAGTCTCCAAATGGCCTCTAATGTCCAAGGATTAGGTTTTATATTAGTTAGGGATTGCATTTTTTCTTTGTTCCTTTTCAATTCTAAGCCCTACCCACATGTTGATACATCAATTAATAAATCGTGATTTTTGTGTTGACATGAAAAAGTCTTTTTGTGTTCACTCTAACGAGTGAGACACTAAGTCAACATCAAGTGAGATCACTTCAACCAAAACATAAATTTAACTCTTTTGACAATAAGAAATGATAAATCATGTGGCAAACTCAATATTTCAAGAGGATGGCATTTTTGCATCAATTTAATTTGGTGACCAAATACAACGTCATGTAGAACTACATTGTGAATTTCCTTTCAAGATCTCAAATTTCCTCACTGATTGATTAAGTTGAGGTTGTTTATACATGAGCATAGGGAACTATAAGCAACATCTTCAAATTTTGGCCCAATTAAAGAATCCATGCAAGCTACAAGAAAAAGAAGGAAGCCCAAATCCTTGAGTGACTACAATCTTGAAAGAGGATTATTGTACAAGTTAGATAATGTGTGCATTTTGAAGGGAGAGTTGAAGATCAAACTAATGCAAGGATCTTGAAACATCAAGGTTACAAAACAATTAAGCGTGAGAAAATCTCTAGACAACTTAAAATATTATGTATTGTCGAGGAATGTACAAAGTTTTTCCAGTGGTGACCATTATGCAACATATGCAAGCCAAAAAATAGGAAGCTCATATTGCGCCACCTACTCATAGTCCTATCAAGACCTTGTGAGACTATATTGATGGACTTACAGGGAGGAATATCAAATATCAATCATTGGCGTGACTACATTCTTTTTATTGTTGATTAATTTATAAAGATAACAATACTTATACCACGCCATAAGATGGTTAGGAAACAAGTGGCAAAACTCTTCTTCAGAAATGTCTGGGGACACTCTGGATTGCTCAACTCCATCATTTTCAAGAAAGTTTTTATCACCACATTGTGAAATTGGATCCACGCCAAATTTAAGAGTGGTACGATATTGATGGTCGATCCAACGTTGTATATCAAATGCTATTGCACCTATTGAAAGGGTGTTGGTACAAGCATCCCAAAAAATTAAATGAAATCCTATAATTCAATCTTGCTACATCATGTAATGCACGGGTCCACACAAATGTTTCCATTTAAGACTTGCTTGGTGTCCATACCGTCCTCAATCTACGGGAATCCCACAAAGTTGTGACGGTTAAAATTGCCCCCAAAAATAAATAAATAACAAAGTTGTGATGGTTAAAATTGCAAACGAAAATAAATAAAAATACAATTTTGATCACAATAATGAGAAAAAACAAACGGGGTCTTACGCGTAAATTCACATTACCATCATAAGTATGTATGCCAAAGTCACATTATCGTCATCAAGTGACACGTGTGACCTGTGTAATAGTTATATCGAAAGAGTTAATCCGGTTATTCATTTTATCCATAAAGTAGGCAAGAAGGCAATTATTCAAGAAGATCGTCTTTAGGTTAAAGTTGCCCTATTTTCTCGGCCAAAAAGGTCGGTAGGGTGGGTCGGTGCATTCCTATTCCCCGCTCCACTCGTATTTAATACTTCCTCTCCTCTCTTGTAAATAATGTCTCCATTCCAAGAGTTCAATTGTTTTGACGAGACTGTCCCTGTACGCCTGTTATACGAGCAAAGTTCAGAAGACGTACTGTTCATCGAGGGTTCGTTTTTACGATTTTTCAAAATGACTGATTCTTTATGTTCATCTTCATCCTCAGGGGTAATGATTAACAATGTAAAAGCGGAATGTGGCTGTTGCTGTTTTGAGTTTTTATTAGAAAATATGGTACATTGTGCAAAAGGGCATCGATTTTGTTTTCGATGTCTAGGAAGGCAGGTAGAAGAAATCATATATGGAAATTTCAAAACTCCTGCCTCTCTACCTTGCATGGATACTCATGACTGCACAGAGTCAATTACTTTGTCTGAGATTCGGAGGGCTCTCCGAGAGGATGTGATTGAAAGATATGAGAAGTGCCAAGCCCAAGAAGCGATACTTCAAGCCAAGCTTGAAAACTTGGTTTATTGCCCAATTTGCAGTATTCCATGTGATGTGGACAAATGTGTAGAAATATTTGAGTGTCCAAACCCTAAATGCTTGAAGGCTTCATGTATCCAATGCAAGAAGCCGAGTCACATACCTTTCCCGTGTGAAGAGATTGAGAAGACATCTGAGACTGCTACTCGTAGAATCGTTGAAGAGAGGATGACAGAAGCCGTGGTAAGAACATGCAAAACTTGCAAGGCCGAGATAGTAAAACTGGATGGATGCAACAGGCTGACATGCAGTAGGTGTAGAACCACAATGTGTTACGTTTGCCGAGATATCATTTCGTCTGGTTATGATCATTTTTGCGATCATTATTATTATTATTATTCGCGACAACCGGGGAAACACTGCTCAATATGCAAGAAAAAGTGTAGTTTGTGGGAGACTGAGGTAGAAGATAATGTGGCTCTGGATGCTAGGGAGGAAGCATTAAAAGAATTTGGAGACAAGGAACTCAACTTGCTTGATCAGCAAATTGGACCTCCTCTTGCAAACAACACAGTACAACCGTCCAATTCCAATCGGCTTCCGCCATTAGTCCAACTTGAATTTGTAGACCCGTACTTCCAGAACCTGTACAGGGAATTAGCCGATCAAGGTATGCTCATGGATGAACAGAGAGAGGATTATATACAGCTAAGTGACGAACAGCTTGCAAACATAGTTTTACAGATTGCAAACTTGGGTTTACCACCACCTCGAGAAGATGCATTGCGGCAGGAGCAGCACATGCAGCAAGTACAACAACTACTTGTGCAGCAAGTACAAGAACTAATTGCTGATCAGCGACCTTTACCACAAGCACCACCTGATAACGAGCAATTCCAGGCTAACGAAAATGATGGTGCCCAAGAACACACCGATAACGAAAGCAACTGATTTTCTGATTTTATTTCAAGTAATTTGATCCGTTAGCATATTGATTTGCATCATGTTTTACAGGACGCTGCATTGCTTATTAATTTTGATCCGTTAGCATATTGATTTGCATCATGTTTTACACGACGCTGCATTGCATATTGATTTCCATCTTTTATACGACGCTGGATTGCATTTTCTTAATAGTATCTTATTTGCATAATTTATTGTTTATTAATATAGTTAGAGCTATTGGTTTGATTTAATTTAATTTTCCTTAGCATATTGATTTTCATCTTTTATACCAGGCTGCATTGCATTTTCTTAATAGTATCTTACTTGCATAATTTATTCATTAAATTGCTTGAGCTATTGGTTTAATTTGATTTTTTTTAATAGAAATCATAAATTATATTAAGTTAAATTTTAATAGGATATATTAATTTTATACTAATTTTTAAAATGTACTAAAATATAAACAATGTTTCCATTTAAATAACTTAATATTATTCTGTTGAAATATTAATATTTATTAAAAATATTAATACATTTATTACATTTTATATGAGTGTAATTCAATTGGTTATTTATTTAATATAAATAGAAGTCACAAATTCAAATCATTTCGAGTTACCAATGCTTACTTGTATTCTACTTTTTATGTGTCAAACTTAAGCTACTAATGCAATTTTCCCATAAGAAATTTCCATGAAAGTTACTATACAGATTGAAAGTGTCATCTACCATTGGGGGTTTTAACATTGATTTTCTTAGTGTTTTTTGTCCTTATTTTCCTAGCCTCAAAAGCAAGTTTTATAAGTATTTGGAAGCTCTATGAGAATTAATAATATGTATGAGGATGTAATAATACCCATCAATCCCTTCCATATATAATCTGAAGTCATTTGGGTGCATTTGATCACCTTGGGTTTCACTTGTCAAAACCTAAAAATTGACCAAAATTGTGCAAACTTGAACAACCTGTCAAAATGAGTTTTTTTATTCTACTATTGAGTGTGTGAGGTATTTTATGATTTTTTAAATCCCATAGGTTTCCTCCATAAGAAATTGGGAAAGGTTCGGTGTTATTGGGAACCAAACTACGAAAGACTAGTTTACTACTTTTTTTCTAGTTTTGAAACTAGACAATGTATTGAAGGAGGATGTATGTGCACTATTTGTAAAAAATATTCAGCCACACAATACTAGGAAGCTACACATATGAGTTTTTCAATCCTATAAGAACATACTATTACTTCCTTTGATCTTCCCTAGTTGTCTCATAACATTGGAGTTAGTGTGAAATACATTGTCAATGAGGGTGTTGAGAAGAATGCTTTCAACGTAAAGTTTTGAAACCTCTTTGAAATATTTTGGATAGTTTTCCTAGTTTCTACAAAAAGGTACATTATAGTGGTATCACACCATGTTCCTTGCACGTGTATATTAATACCATCCATTGAACAAAATGATGAAGCCATGTCTTACTATTATGATGACTCCTCTCAAGATGATTATGAGCCTATATGAAGAAGACTATGAATGGTATGAGCCTATATGAAGAAGAATGTGAATGGTATAAGCGAACTATTCTTACGACCTTGTGTATTGTGAAGATGTATGTTCCAAACCACCATTAGCTACTGCTACAAATTAATTAGAAATCTTGAGAGAAACATGTAAAATTTTTCCCAAACAATATCAAGCATATCTTACAATATTGTGTATTTCCTAGGTGTAGTTTCCATCAACTTATATGATTTTGCATCCTATGTATATCCCAATAGTATGCATTCACTACTCTAGGCTTGGAAGGAATTTATTTTATCCATGGAAATTCTGGCACAAGAATTGGAACAAAAAAATCTCAAGTGAGAGACATTAGACTTATGTCCATGCAGTGCTTCAAATGGAGTGTCCCCAATGAGTGATTTATGAGGAACTCTATTATGTATGTATGAATAATAGTTGACAGCTTCTACCCAAAGCGAAGGAGGAAGATTCTTGGTTTGCAGAAGAAAGGTTTCCATCCCCTTTAGTGAACTATTTTTCCTCTAGGCCAACTCCATTATATTTTCTTATGGACTTGATTTTTTTTCCTAAAACTATTCTCAATCAAATATTTAAAAACTTTAAAAATTCTAGATACTTTCGATTTTTGTTTCATGAAATATACCCAATAGAACCTAGAACAATCATTAATAAAAGTAAGGAAACACCTAGAATTGTTAATTAATGTTGTAGGCATTAGTCCTCACACCTCAATGTGCATGAAATCAAGTGTAGATGCAACCCTAGTTTCCTTCCCAATGTCATACATCTTCTTTGGATGATAACCAACAAAGCAACCATGACATACTCGATGTGAAGTTTTGATGAGAGGCAAGCATTGAACCATTTTTTCATTGTGGAGTTGCCGGAGATATTTGAAATTTAGATGCCCAAATATCTCATGCCATATATTGCTGGTGTTGTTATCATGAGTCAATAGAGTTGTAGGATGTAAAATAGGAAAAAAATGAGAGCTCATAAGCCTTTGAGGCATGCTTAGCAAACCCTTTCACTATGAGATTTCAAGTAACATTTTCTGTGATTTCAACTGAGTCAGAGTTGAATGTAACTATCTTGGAAGATCCTGTATGGGTCATCTCATAAACAGATAACAACTTAGTTGCAAGAAAGGGCACATAGAGAACATTCTTGAACTCACCATGCTGAATTTTAACTAAAACTCTTCCTGCTGCTGGAGTTTGGGAGTCATATCCCATGTGAATGCTAGGTCCTCGTGATAGAGCAAGAGTGGAGAAGGATTCCCTGGAGGAAACCATGTGGTTGTATGCTCCATAATATATCAATTAAGCATTCGACTGAGTAAGTTCTATCTTCAAGACATGGAATCTCTCATGATCTTATGTCAGTTGTCCAGCATCAAACATTTTTGCTCCTTGTGGAAGGGAAATATTGTTATGTTCAAGGAGACTTGTGAGGTGGTCTATTTTCTTCTTCATGCGTTGGCTTTCAGGATGAAGGCCTCTCATATAGTATGGACATCTATTCTTTTTTAAGTTCTTCTTTTTCTTGGATCCAGAGGCTCCTTTGAAATATCTTTGATTCTCTTTTGGCTTCGAATCAGTCACTTTAGGTTCCTTCCCCTTTTGATTCCCTATGGTTTGCACAATTTTTGAGTCCGATATCAGAAGATATTGATTCTTGGATGATTGTAACACTCCCATTTGAACCAACTTATCTTGCTCTTGTATTAAGGACTAAACAAACAAATCTAGAGAAGGAATCTTCCAATTGGGGATGGTATCTCTTCCATTGTGGAAGGTAGAGATAAATATAGAGTACTCACAACCAATTTTGCTAAGAATAGAGAACACAAGTTGCTCATATTTCCTCTCTATTTCGCATTGTTTACATTGTAGTGCTAGAGACTTGAATTTTGTGAAAAATGGTTGAATCGTTTCGAAACTGATGGGATGGAATGAAATCAGCTCATTCTTTAATATGTGCCCTTGAAGCTCATTTTTATTGCAAAACAAAAGTTCAATATTTTAGCAAGCTTCGTTTGGAGTCCCAAGTCCCTCAAGATGGAAAAGAAGATCCGAGGAGATTTGAGTGCATAGAACCCAAAGGCTTCATCCAACCGATTCATGAAGTTGTTTTGCTCAGTAGGGTGATGGGGATCTATCACTCTCCCCATTTTCATCCTAAACATGCAAATATTGTACAAGGAGATGTGTATATCTTCCCTCCAATCAACATAGTTGAATGGTTTAAGGATCTGGGGTACAAGAGTTGAACGATCCATCAATCATTTTGTCAATCAGTCAATTCTTCCATGAAAGTTACTAGCCTCAAAAGAAAGTTTTATAAGTATTTGGAAACTGTTTCAGAATTAATAATATGTATGAGGATGTAATAATGCCCATCAATCCCTTCCATATATAATCTGAAGTCATTTGGGTGCATTTGATCACCTTGGGTTTCACTTGTCAAAAGCTAAAAATTGACCAAAATTGTGCAAACTTGAATGACCTATCAAAATGAGTTTTTTTATTCTACCATTGAGGTATTTTATGATTTTTTAAATCCCATAGGTTTCTTCCATAAGAAATTGGGAAAGGTTCAGTGTTATTGGGAACCAAACTAAGAAAGACTAGTTTACTACTTTTTTTCTAGTTTTGAAACTAGACAAAGTATTGAAGGAGGATGTGTGTGAACTGTTTGTAAAAAATATTCAGCCACACAATACTAGGAAGCTACACATATGAGTTTTTCAATCCTATAAGAACATACTATTACTTCCCTTGATATTCCCTAGTTGTCTCATAACCTTGGAGTTAGTGTGAAATACATTGTCAATGAGGGTGTTGAGAAAGAATGCTTTCAACGTAAATTTTTGAAGCCTCTTTGAAATATTTTGGATAGTTTCCCTAGTTTCTACAAAAAGGTACATTGTAGTGGTATCACGGCATGTTCCTTGCATGTGTATATCAATACCATCCATTGAAGAAAACGTTGAAGCCATGTCTTATTATTATGACGACTCCTCTCAAGATGATTATGAGCCTATATGAAGAAGAATGAATGGTATTAGCGTTATTCTTACGACCTTGTGTATTGTGAAGATGTATGTTCCAAACCACCATGAGCTACTACTACAAATTAATTAGAAATCTTGAGAGAAACATGTAAAATTTTTCCCAAACAATATCAAGCATATCTTACAATATTGTGTATTGGCCGAGAATGTAGAAAGATTTTTCAGTGTTGAGCATTATGCAACATATGCAAGCGAAAAAATTAGGAAACTCATATTGCACAACCTACTTATAGTACTATAAAGACATTAGGGGAGTATATTGATGGAATTACAAGGAGGATTATCAAATACCAATCATGGAAGTGACTACATTCTTGTGCTTGTTAATCAACTTATAAAGATAACTGTACTTATACGATGCCATAAAATGTTTAGGGAACAAGTGGAAAACATAATCTTCACAAATGTGTGGGCACACTCTGAATTGCTCAACTCCATCATTTTCAAAGAATTGTTTATCACGACATTGTGAACATTGATGCACACCAAATTTAAAAGGGGTATCACATTGCAACCATAGTAAGATGGTTGGCTCAAGATTGTAAATCAAATGTTAGTGAACCTATTAAGAAGGTGTTGGTACAAGCATCCCAAGGTATCAGATGAAATCCTATTGTAATTCAATCTTGCTACACCATGTAATGCAGGGGTCCACACAAATGTTTTCATTTGAGACTTGCTTGGTGTCCAAACAGTCCTCGATATGGTGTGTCCTATGGACGGTGGTAGATCAAACAACATATCTTCTTAAAACTTAACAGTACGCTCAATGAAGCATTTCCTAGTTGCAATTTCCATCAACTTATATGATTTTGCATCCTATGCATATCCCAACAGTATGCATTCGCTACTCTGGGCTGGGAAGGAATTTATTTTATCCATGCGTATTATGGCACAAGAATTGGAACAAAAAACTCTCAAGTGAGAGACATTAGACTTATGTCCATGCAGTGCTTCAAATGGAGTGTCTCCAACCAGTGATTTATGAGGAACTCTATTATGTATGTACGAATAATAGTTGATAGCTTCTGCCCAAAGTGAAGGGGGAAGATTCTTGGCTTGGAGAAGAAAGGTTTCCATCTCCTTTAGTGATCTATTTTTCCTCTAAGCCACCTCCATTATATTTTTCCTCTGAGCCACCTCCATTATATTTTTCCTCTGAGTCATTTCCATTAAATTTGGTTATGGAATTGATCATTTTTCCTAAAACTATTCTCAATCAAAGCTTTAAAAACTTTAAAAATTCCATATACTTTTGATTTTTGTTTCATGAAATATACCCAGTAGAACCTAGAACAATCATTAATAAAAGTAAGGAAATACCTAGAACCATTAATTAATGTTGTAGGCATTGGTCCTGACACATCATTGTGTAAGAAATCAAGTGTAGATGAAACCCTAGTTTTTTTCCCAATGCCATACATCTTCTCTGGATGATAACCAACAAAACATCTAGGACATACTCCATCTGAACTTTTGATGAGAGGCAAGTATTGAACCATTTTTTCATTGTGGAGTTGTTGGTGAAATTTGAAATTGAGATGCCCAAATATCTCATGCCATATATTGTTGGTGTTGTTATCATGAGTCAATAGAGCTATAGGATGTAAAGTAGGAAAAATATGAGAGAACCCATAAGCCTTTGAGGCATGGTTAGCAAACCCTTTCACTATGAGATTTCAAGTAACTGTTTTTGTGATTGCAACTGAGTGAGAGTCGAATGTAACTATCTTGGGAGATCCTGTATGGGTCATCTCATAAATAGACAACAACTTAGTTGCAAGTGAGGGCACATAGAGAACATTCTTGAACTCACCATGTTGGATTTGAACTGAAGCTCTTCCTGCTGCTGGAATTTGGGAGTGATATCCCATGTGAATTCTAGGTCCTCGTGAAAGAGCAAGAGTGCAGAAGGATTCCTTGGAGGAAACCATATGGTTTTATGCTCCATAATATATCAAGTAAGCGTTCGACTAAGTAAGTTCTATCTTCAATACATGGCATCTCTCATGATCTTATGTTGGTTGTCGAGCATCAAACTTTTTTGCTCCTTGTGGAAGGGAAATATTGTTATGTTCAAGGAGAGTTGTCAGGTGGTCTATTTTCTTCTTCCTGCATTGGCTTTCAAGATGAAGGCCTCTCATACAGTATGGACATCTATTATTTTTAAGTTCTTCTTTTTCTTGGATCTCAAGGCTCCTTCGAAATATCTTTGATTCTCTTTTGGCTTCGAATCAGTCACTTTAGGTTCCTCCCCTTGCGATTCCCTCTGGCTTGCACAATTTTTGAGTCTGATATCAGAAGAGGTTGATTCTTGGATGATTGTAACACACCCATTTGAACCAACTTATCCTGCTCTTGTATTAAGGACTCAACAAACACATCTAGAGAAGGAATCTTCCAATTGGGGATGGAATCTCTTCCATTGTGGAAGGTACAGATAAATACAGAGTACTTAGAACCAATTTTGCTAAGAACATACAACAGAAGTTTCTCATATTTTGTCTCTATTCCGCATTGTTTACATTGCAGTGCTAGAGAGTTGAATTTTGTGAAAAATGGATGAATCGTTTCGAAACTGATGGGATGGAATGAAATGAGCTCATTCTCCAATATGTGCCCTAGAAGCTCATATTTCTTGCAAACAAGAGTTCAATATTTTAGCAAGCTTCTTTTGGAGTCCCAAGTCCCTCAAGATTGAACAGAAGATCCCAGGGATATTTGAGTGCATAGAACCCAAAAGCTTCATCCAACAGATTCACAAAGTTTTTTTGCTTAGGAGGGTGATGGGGATCTATATCTCCACCCATATTCATCCTAAACATGCCAATATTGCGCAAGGAGATGTGTATATCTTCCCTCCAATCAACATAGTTAAAAGGTTTAAGGATCTGGGGTACAAGAGCTAAACGATCCATCAATCATTTGGTCAATCAGTCAATTCTTCAACAATATACGTAGGTACCTGCAAGTCACTCTGCAAAAAGCAAAATCATTTCGCAATCATGTAAGTTTCAACCCTCCCACCTCAACACGTACACTTTATCAGGGTTTGTCACACCTATAGATACTTCTCTCGATTAATACAGAGTTAGCAAGCCACAATTTGAAGGAGTTATGTGGACACCCTGTTGTTTTTGGTGTATAATGGAGGTTGTATAGACTTGTTGCTAGATTGAACAAGGCTTTGATACAATGTTTTAATTATTGAACCACCGATATACAGGAGACGAGAGCAATTGAAAGGTATAATTGTGTAGTGGAATAGTAAGAACAATGTACACTAAACAAGACAAATTACAGAGAAAACAACTAAGAAATTATCAGTAAATTACAACATTAATCTTCATTAATTCTATTAGTATAAAACAATGTCAAAATAAGGAGATTTCGAATCATGTGGATAAGATTTGAATATACCAACTCAATCCTCACTAACTGGCTAACTAGGAGTGTCTAAATCACTGCATGGGAGCTAATATTCTAACTCATGATAACTAAATCAGTCTAACAATAAGTTCAACTGGTTAAACCAGTTAAACTGACAAGGTAGGTGGAAAAAGGAACCAATTCCCCATGCAAACAGAAGATCCCTCAAGATGGAATAGAAGATCCGAGGAGATTTGAGTGCATAGAACCCAAAGGCTTCATCCAACCAATTCATGAAGTTGTTTTGCTCAGTAGGGTGATGTGGATCTATCCCTCTGCCCATTTTCATCCTAAACATGCAAATACTGTACAAGGAGATGTGTATATCTTCCCTCCAATCAACATAGTTGAATGGTTTAAGGATCTGGGGTACAAGAGCTGAACGATCCATCAATCATTTTGTCAATCAGTCAATTCTTCTATGAAAGTTACTAGCCTCAAAAGAAAGTCTTATAAGTATTTGGAAACTATTTGAGAATTAATAATTTGTATGAGGATGTAATAATTCCCATCAATCCCTTCCATATATAATCTGAAGTCATTTGGGTGCATTTGATCACCTTGGGTTTCACTTGTTAAAAGCTAAAAATTGACCAAAATTGTGCAAACTTGAACGACCTATCAAAATGAGTTTTTTTATTCTACCATTGAGGTATTTTATGATTTTTTAAATCCCATAGGTTTCTTCCATAAGAAATTGGGAAGGTTCGGTGTTATTGGGAACCAAACTAAGAAAGACTAGTTTACTAATTTTTTTCTAGTTTTGAAACTAGACAAGTATTGAAGGAGGGTGTATTGTGAACTATTTGTAAAAAATATTCATTCAAACAATAACCAACAAAGCATCCAGGACATACTCCATATGAACTTTTGATGAGAGGCAAGCATTGAACGATTTTTTCAATGTGGAGTTGTTGGTGATATTTGAAATTGATATGCCCAAATATCTCATTCCATATATTGTTGGTGTTGTTATCATGAGTCAATAGAGCTGTAGGATGTAAAATAGGAAAAAAATGAGAGAACCCATAAGCCTTTGAGGCATGGTTAGAAAACCCTTTCACTATGAGATTTCAAGTAACTGTTTTTGTGATTTCAACTGAGTGAGAGTCGAATGTAACTATCTTGGGAGATCCTGTATGGGTCATCTCATAAACAGACAACAACTTAGTTGCAAGTGAGGCACAAAGAGAACATTCTTGAACTCACCATGTTGGATTTGAACTGAAGCTCTTCCCACTGCTGGAATTTGGGAGTGATATCCCATGTGAATTCTAGGTCCTCGTGAAAGAGCGAGAGTGGAGAAGGATTCCTTGGAGGAAACCACATTGTTGTATGCTCCATAATATATCAAGTAAGCATTCGACTGAGTAAGTTCTATCTTCAAGACATGGGATCTCTCATGATCTTATGTTGGTTGTCAAGCATCAAACTTTTTTGCTCCTTTTGGAAGGGAAATATTGTTATGTTCAAGGAGAGTTGTTAGGTGGTCTATTTTCTTCTTCCTGCATTGGATTTCAAGATGAAGGCCTCTCATATAGTATGAACATCTATTCTTTTTAAGTTCTTCTTTTTCTTGGATCCCGAGGCTCCTTCGAAATATCTTTGATTCTATTTTGGCTTCGAATCAGTCACTTTAGGTTCCTCCCCCTTGCAATTCCCTCTGGATTGCACAATTTTTGAGTCTGATATCAGAAGAGGTTGATTCTTGGATGATTGTAACACACCCATTTGAACCAACTTATCCTGCTCTTGTATTAAGGACTCAACAAACACATCTAGAGAAGGAATCTTCCAATTGGGGATGGAATCTCTTCCATTGTGGAAGGTACAGATAAATACAGAGTACTTAGAACCAATTTTGCTAAGAAAATACAACAGAAGTTTCTCATATTTCGTCTCTATTCTGCATTGTTTACATTGCAGTGCTAGAGAGTTGAATTTTGTGAAAAATGGCTGAATCGTTTCGAAACTGATGGGATGGAATGAAATGAGCTCATTCTCCAATATGTGCCCTCGAAGCTCATCTTTCTTGCAAAACAAGAGTTCAATATTTTAGCAAGCTTCTTTTGGTGTCCCAAGTCCCTCAAGATGGAACAGAAGATCCCAGGGATATTTGAGTGCATAGAACCCAAAGGCTTCATCCAACCAATTCACGAAGTTGTTTTGCTTAGGAGGGTGATGGGGATCTATCTCTCTACCCATTTTCATCCTAAACATGCCAATATTGTGCAAGGAGATGTGTATATCTTCCCTCCAATCAACATAGTTAAAGGGTTTAAGGATTTGGGGTACAAGAGCTGAACGATCCATCAATTATTTGGTCAATCAGTCAATTCTTCAACAATATACGTAGGTACCTGCAAGTCACAATGCAAAAAGAAAAAACATTTCGCAATCATGTAGGTTTCAACCCTCCCACCTCAACACGTACACTTTATCAGGGTCTGTCACACCTACAGATACTTCTCTCAATGAATACAGAGTTAGCAAGCCACAATTTGAAGGAATTATGTGGACACCCTGTTGTTTTTGGTGTATAATGGAGGTTGTATAGACTTGTTGCTAGATTGAACAAGGCTTTGATACCATGTTTTAATTATTGAACCACCGATCTACAAGAGACGAGAGCAATTGAAAGGTATAATTGTGTAGTGGAATAGTAAGAACAATGTACACTAAACAAGACAAATTTCAGAGAAAACAACTAAGAAATTATCAGTAAATTACAACATTAATCTTCATTAATTCTATTAGTATAAAATAATGTCAAAATAAGGAGAGTTCGAATCATGTGGATAAGATTTGAATATCCCAACTCAATCCTCACTAACTGGCTAACTAGGAGTGTCTAAATCACTGCATGGGAACTAATATTCTAACTCATGATAACTAAATCAGTCTAACAATAAGTTCAACTGGTTAAACCAGTTAAACTGACAAGGTAGGTGGAAAAAGGAACCAATTCCCCATGCAACCATGCATAACTGGTGCTATACTTACTGAATGTGATATAACTGAATGTAAATGAATATAAACTTAGCATAACTGGTTACCTACCACAAACAGCTAATGAAGGTTGTTGGTGGCACTCAGAGTGGCTTTTAAAACGTAGGGAATGGTCTCAGAAGCACTTAAACTCATGCATGAACATGATGTAAGTGGTTGTTAACATGTATATGTGTTCACAATACTCCAGTACAATAAAAAGGTATCCCTGTGCACTACATCAGGATCTTGGTGCATGAGCAAGTGATATCATTGCAGTATTGCGCATATGTAGAGAAAACTATTGACATCTTCACCAAGAGCTTCACAAAGAAGACATTCACCTATCTAAGATATAATCTTGTTGTGAGTGACATGTGGTGATGGCTGATATTCACTTTCATATTTTTCTCCATCTCCATTTTAGAGGGGATGTTTTTTTACAATGAGGTTTTCCTCCTTACCCTTGTTATATGGACAAATAAAAATTTTCTGTTGTAAGAGGTGACTTGAGCCTTAGTTGTCAAGACCTCAATAATCATATGGTATAATGTGTACTAATTCATGCCTAAGGGTGGGTGTTATATAATTAATCCACCTTAGTACCATGGTCATACACCTAGGATACATTTTCATTTGCTTTCATGCTATGTCAAATGCTCCAAAACTAGGCTATGTTGATCGACCTTGGTCTATTAGTTGTTTCGGACTCTTAATTTAGTTGAGGCACTTGAATTTGATCATTCTGAATTACCAAGAGCCATCATAAATCCCATATAAGGCCTTGGTGTGCTCCCCATACCTTAAATCACGGAAAGTGTTTGACCATAGGAACTGGTACATGTGTTTGGTGGTTTTGGAATCTCCTTGGACATTTATTGTTTCTTAGAGCCAATCCTAGTCACCCATATGATCACCCACACCTATAATACCCTCATTTATGTCTCATAATGCTCCAACCATATTGACACAACCATTCGTGACCATTTGGGATTTTTGGAGCTCATTGCTCCGCCTAGAGGGGTTTTGAGGTCAAATCCTAGTCTGACACATGTATCCATCCAGATGCCCTCCAACAGCTAACGGTTTTTCCCTAATGTAATATAAAATTGATCCAAATATATTTACATGTTGGAAATTCATAATAAACTCTATTATTGACTACATTTCTATGTGTTAATTTCACTCTTTCTAATACTTTTGTGCATAATTGTGTGTAAACTCGAATTGTGAAGATCCCCTTGGCTCCTATATCTTGCTGTGAATTAATTATGACATTTAAAAACCATATTCACCATATTCAAATTAAAATGGTTCACATAAATAATAAATTTTGAGAAAATAAGTTGGCATTGGTTCATGAAGACAATTAGAAGCTTGTGTAGTCGTTAGCTGACTAGACTCCCCACACACTTGGCATGACCTTCATCCAAAATCAAACACAAGGGGAATGTAATGGTATTATAGGATGATGTGGTGTCACATCACCTATCATGAGACAAGTACTTTGAATTAGGAGAGGAGAGTAACTCCCATGGAAAAGGGAGAGGCTCAAAAGACAATGTGTGCCACTTGGAAGGAGATGCCATGCACTATATGCCAATAAATGATGAAACATTATATGACAAGTATGACAAATTCAGACCTTATTGAATACCTATGACAAATATATCATGACAGGGATAAAATTATCCACCAATAGGACGCAATTGGGTATTAGATGAATCCATTCAAATTAGGGAAAGAGTTGGAGCATGAAGAAAAAGACAAGTGTGAAAGGAGTTACTAAACCACTAATTTGAGTTAGAGGAATGCCATGGAGAGAAATTAGACCTTAGGGGGGATCTGAAGTTAATAAAAGGATTTATTAAGGAAGGATAACTTATTTTGAACATTTTTTAATTGGTCTTTGGCATTTTGGAGATATTTTTCTCATCCATTGCATGATGAGTGTTTACTCTCCATGTTTCAACCAATTTCAAGGAGTTGGATTCCTTCCCAGGTTGGTTCATGGAGAGGACATTCAGAAATATGAATGGATCTTATTTATGGTGTTTAGTTTTAGTTTCAAGGTACATATAGCTCAAGTTGTCATCTATCTCCCCCTTCTCTCGTTCCTTCTTCTCCATTCCCCCATACTCTCATGTTGAGGGCACACTTGTTGGAGTGGTGTTTGCACTTTGCTAAGTCTAGTTGATTCCCCATCTTGAGTATATGATGTATGGATCTGTACTCATATGTACATATGTTATTTAACTCAAAATATGAGAAATCCATGTGTGAAAATTTTGCATTCTCATGCTATTGAAATACTAGTTTTCATGAATTTTGCTTCAAGCTTGAAAGAGTTTATATCATATTTTTATGAGGTAATTTCATTTAGTTTGATGTTCCAGGGAAACAATTTTTTATTATGTATATGTCCATTATATTTCATCTTACTATATACAAATTTATTCTACTTTTCATGTGTCAAACTTAAGCTACTAATGCAATTTCCCCATAAAACATTTCCATGAAAGTTACCATAGAGATGTTGCACCTCATAATCAGTTTTCATAGCTTAATAACCAGGAATAATTACATATATTTATGTATTATATGCATACACATACCATTTTATGAAATTTTGTAGTTTTGTACAACATTTGGGGAGCCGAAAGTGTCATCTACCATTGGGGATTTTAACATCAATTTTCCTAGTGTTTTCTCTCCTTATTTTCCTAGCGTCAAAAGAAATTTTTATAATTATTTGGAAACTATATGAGAATTAATAATATGAATTATGATGTCATAATACCCATCAATCCATTCCATAGATAATTTGAATTTTTTTGGGTGCATTCAATCACCTTGGATTTCACTAGTCCAAAGCTCGAAATTGACCAAAATTGTGCAAACTTGAATAACATGTCAAAATGAGTTTTCTAATTATACCATTGAGTGTGTGAGGTATTTTATGATTTTTTAAATCCCATAGGATCCCTCCATAATAACTTAGGAAGGGTTTGGTGTTGTTGGGAACCAAACTAAGAAAGACTAGTTTACTACTTCTTTTCTAGTTTTGAAATGAACCAAAGTATTGAAGGAGGATACATGTGAATTGTTTGTAAAAAGTCCTCAAAAACACCATACTAAGAAGCCAAACATATTAGCTTTTCATTCGTATAAGAACCTACTATCACTTCGCTTGATCTTCCATATTTGTCTCATAACCATGGAGCTAGCGTGAAGTCCATCATCAATGAGGTTGTTGAGAAAGAATGTTTTCAACGTAAAGTCTTGAAGAATCTTTGAAATATTTTGGATAGTGTTCCTAGTTTCTCCAAAAAGGTACATTACAATGGTATCAGAGCATGTTCCTTGCACTCGTGCATTAATACCATCCATTGAAGAAAAAGTTGCAGCCATTTCTTACTATTATGATGACTCCTCTGAAGATGATTATGAGCAATATGAAGAAGAATGTGAATGATATGAGGAAGAGTTTCCATTTTCTCTCACTTCTTACAATTTCATAAGGGATGAGTGTTATTATTATGACCTTATGTATTGTGAAGATGTATGTTCCAAACCACCACGATTGACTCCTACGAATGAATTAGAAATCTTGAGAAAAACATGTAAAACTTTGCCCCAACAATATCAAGCATATCTTACATGACGCTGCATTGCATATTGATTTGCATATTTTATACGATGTTGCATTGCATTTTCTTAATAGTATCTTATTTGCATAATTTATTGATTATTAATATAGTCACAGCTATTGGTTTTTTTTAATTTAATTTTCGTTAGCATATTGATTTTCATCTTTTATACAATGTTGCATTGCATTTTCTTAATAGTATCTTGTTTCCATAATTTATTGATTATTAATTTAGTTTGAGCTATTAGTTTGATTTAATTTATTTTTTTAATAAAAATAATAAATTATATTAACTTAAATTTTAATAAGATATATTAATTTGATACAAAATTTTAAAATGTAATACAATATAAATAATGTTTCCATTTAAATAACTTCATATTATTATGTTGAAATATTAATATTTATTAAAAAAATTAATATATTTATTACAATTTATATGAGTTTAATTCAATTGGTTATTTATTTAATATAAATAGAGGTCACAAATTTAAATCACTCTCAGTTACCAATGCTTACTTGTTATTCTACTTTTTATGTGTCAAAGTTAAGCTACTAATGCAATTTCCCCATAAGAAATTTCCATGAAAGTTACCATACAGATTTTGCACCTCATAATCAGTTTTCATAGCTTAACAACCATGAATAATTACATCCATTTATGTCTTATATGCATCCCTCTACCATTTTATGAAATTTTGGAGTTTTGCACTACATTTGGGGAGCTGAAAGTGTCATCTACCATTCAGGGTTTTAACATTGATTTTCCTAGTGTTTTTACTCGTTATTTTCCTAGCATCAAAAGCAATTTTTATAAGTATTTGGAAACTATATGAGAATTAATAATAGGTCTGAGGATGTAAGAATACCCATCAACCCCATCCATATATAATGTGAAGTCATTTGGGTGCATTTCATCACCTTGGGTTTCACTCTCCAAAGATAAAAATTGACCAAAATTGTGCAAACTCTAATTACATGTAAAAATGAGTTTTTTTATTCTACCATTGAGTGTGTGAGGTATTTTATGATTTTTTAAATCCCATACGTTTCCTCCATAAGAAATTGGGAAAGGTTCGGTGTTATTGGGAACCAATCTAAGAAAGATTAGTTACTACTTTTTTTCTAGTTTTCAAACTAGACAAAGTATTGAAGGAGGATGTATGTGAATTGTTTGTAAAAGGTATTCAGCCAAACAGTAATAGGAAGCTACACATATGAGTTTTCAAATTCTATAAGAACATAATATTACTTCCCTTAATCTTCCCTAGTTGTCTCATGACCATGGATTTAGTGTGAAATACATTCTCAATGAGGGTGTTGAGAAAGAATGCTTTCAATGTAAAGTTTTGAAGCCCCTTTGAAATATTTTGGATATTTTTCCTAGTTTCTACAAAAAGGTACATTATAGTGGTATCACAGCATGTTCCTTGCATGTGTATATGAATACCATCGATTGAAGAAAACGTTGAAGCCATGTCTTACTATTATGACGACTACTCTCAAGATGATTATGAGCCTATATAAAGAAGAATGTGAATGGTATGAGGAAGAGTTTCCATTTTGTATCACTTCTTATAATTTCATAAGGGATGAGTGTTATTCTTACGACCTTGTGTATTGTGAAGATGTATGTTCCAAACCACCACGAGCTACTACTATGAATTAATTAAAAATCTTGAGAGAAACATGTAAAACTTTTCCCAAATGATATCAAGCATATCTTACAATATTGTGTATTGGTCGAGAATGTAGAAATTTTTTTCAGTGTTGAGCATTATGCAAAATATGCAAGCGAAAAAAATAGGAAACTCATATTGCACAACCTATTTATATTACTATAAAGACGTTAGGAGAGTATATTGATGGAATTACAAGGAGGATTATGAAATACCAATCATGGAAGTGACTACATCCTTATGCTTGTTGATCAATTTATAAAGAAAACAATACTTATACCATGCCATAAAATGGTTAGGAAACAAGTAGAAAACATCTTCTTACAAATGTGAGGGCACACTCTGAATTGCTCAACTCCATCATTTTCAAAGAATTGTTTATCACGACATTGTGAACATTGATGCACACCAAATTTAAAAGGGGTACCACATTGAAACCATAGTAAGATGGTTTGCTCAAGATTGTAAATCAAATGTTAGTGCACCTATTAAGAAGGTGTTGGTACAAGCATCCCAAGGTATTAGATGAAATCCTATTGTAATTCAATCTTACGACACCATGTAATGTAGCGGTCAACACAAATGTTTTCATTTGAGACTTGCTTGGTGTTCAAACCATCCTCAGTATGGTGTGTCCTATGGACGGTGGTAGATCAAATAACTTATCTTATTAAAACTGAACAATTCGCTCAATGAAGCATTTCCTAGTTGCAATTTCCATCAACTTATATTCTTTTGCATCCTTTGCATATCCCAACAGTATGCATTCACTATTCTAGGCTTGGAAGGAATTTATTTTATCCATGGGTATTCTGGCACAAGAATTGGAACCAAAAACTCTCAAGTGAGAGACATTAGACTTACATCCATGCAGTGCTTCAAATGGAGTGTCCCTAACCACTGATTTATGATTAACTCTATTATGTATGTACGAATAATATAGTTGACAGCTTCTTCCCAAAGCGAAGGAGGAAGATTCTTGACTTGGAGAAGAAAGGTTTCCATCTCTTTTAGTGATCTGTTTTTATCTCTTCTTCCTTTCCACTCTATGTTATTTTAACAAATTTGGAGAATTTGTAATGGGAATTTAGACCCTAATCATATTTATTTCATTTACTAATATAAAATTCTCAATTTAATATTTGGTGCACATCACTTCCATCCCATTGGCATAGTTTCATAGGCTCATGGTTCAAACCTACTTAGTTTCCTAGATCAAGAGCCATTCTATGGGGTTTCTGACTATAAGAGGCTATGTATAATATTTCAATGAGATGAATTTATACCCTCACTGATCTATTATGATGTAATTCAATGTTTGTAAAAATTTTACAATATTATGAAGTTGTTTGTTTAAGTTTCTTAAAGATCTTTCACACCCTGCCTAGATTTCAATCAGAAATGGACTAGTTTTCCAGTTTAAGTTAAATTGTCAGTTTAAGCATATCCATTTTCTTTATTTTATATTATAAAATTTAAATAATATTCTTATGATGATATTCCATGTATAAAAATGAATATTAGAGTATCCCTTCCTATGTTTGAAAATCTCAGAAGTTTATCTTGCTCGCGGCTATTTATTCTATTCTTACCAATAGGATTATTTTCTATTGTTGGGACATTTTATAAACATACTAATGATTATTTTAACATACCAAACATAGTTCTCAAACTCTCCTATGTTTCTTTTAGGCTTTGGTTGCTTGGTGACTGCTTGTTACTATTTCAATTTGCATCGGTTGGGACTCCCAGAATCTTGGTAGTAGACTTCATCTTGGTTGATGTTCAAAACCTAAAAGGGCCCAAATTCCAGGAGCTTGAGAGCCGTGAATTTTCATATCCCTCATTTCCTTTTTATCTCACCTTTAAATCCCAGTTTTTTCCCTCCTTCTTCTGCTTGATAATTTTTCCACCTGTCAACTAATTGTCTTGAGGCTTAATTGTAGAGGTTTAGTGAACCAGATTTCAGCATTAGGTTGATTATAGTGGTATCAAATAACGTTACTCTACTCCTATGGAAAGTAATATCTTAGGGAAGAAAAATTTCAAATCACTAATTCAAGTTTTAGTTATGAGGATCCTACCAGTAATAGAATAAGACTTGAATAGTATGAAGAAGAAACCCTATATGTTGATGGATTCCTACCAAGAGTTGAGGATCATGACTTCTATTATCCATCATATAGAGAATAAATAAGGGATGAACCTTACATTATTAAGAAATACTTGACGAAGGTGATAAAATCATATGAAAACATGCCTCATTGCTACGAGGAGTATCTAGCATTGGGTAAGGATATTTCTGCAAACATTTATTTCAAAGAATATATTTGTTTCAAGTATGCATTCTTGCCCAAGAATGTTGATGAGAATTCTTTTAATAGAAACAAACCATCCAAAAAAAACCAAGCTGTTCCACCTCTCTGAGTAAAAAAGGAAAACAAGACATCCAAAGATATTTTGGATCTAGAAAAAGTAAGGAGGAGGGGGAGGAGGGCCTAAATCCATTCACAATACTTGAAAAGGGACATGATCCACTTATTTATTCAATTGTTCAACCAGAAGAAGAGATCCATAAGGAGGAGCATAAGTCACTCCAAGGTGAATTTGAAAAGGTTGTAAATCCACTCCTTAATTATGAGGATTGTAGAAAGGAAGAAAGTGAAGATGAATGCTCTTCTAGCTTCTTTGTGGGTGATTTCCATATCACTACTAAGGATGTTGGTTCATGTAAGGGTGGTGAGACATCTGTTAAATCATAACAAACACAAGATTATAAATCATATTTACAATCACCTCTTCAGCCTCATAATGAAGAAGAAGATGAGGTTACACCACTTGGGTGTGAAGTGAAGAATTTGGTGGAAGAGTAGGCCACCATAGTGTCCCTGCATGAAGATCAAATTCCAAGGTATGATGTACTTTTTCATTTATGCAAAGATCAAATTTAATTGCAACCTTCATAGATACCCTCCACATCATATTATTGAAGTGATTTTGAAAAATATTCTAAAGTGAACGGTATATTGAGAATGAGATTTGTGTTGTGGATCCACAAGACAAGGAATATGATCTTGTGTGCTAGGAATTGGAAGGAGAAAATTTTGTGGAGGATCTTCTTTTTTGTGGATCACTAAATGAGGATAGAGAGAATATTATGAAAACCATGATGAACTTTATTGACACCAATTCCTTGGTGGAAATATTTTATCTGAAAGTTTCCAAAGGAGAGTTGGAAGGAGAATCCTTTCTGGAAGATTTCATAGCACTTAAAGAAGGCATGATCAATATGCATGAGAGATAAGTGAACTTACTGTATGAAATAGATCATCTTCTCATGGTGGCTGAAATGTACCATTATGCACTCAATAATGAAGCAGAAGAGTTTAAAAGGCTCCATAACAAATGGGAGGATACATGTGATTCCTTGAAGAGAACCCAATAAGCTCTCCAAGAGTCAAGATTGCATATTGATCAACTTCGAAAGGATTTGAATGTACCATGCCCTCCATCTTGCATGGAAAATCATCATGTGCACATGGTAGGAGGTACTTTGGATGTGCCGGAGGAACCTCAGATGGAGGACAAACATGGGGAAGGTGCATATTTGGAAATGCTTGTGGAAAGCCATGATGAAGAAAATTTTGGCCAAGAACTTAGTGAGATTGAGAGGAAGGATGAAGACTTATTAGCTATGGAAAATATAGCTAAGGATATTCCAATTGAATCAGAAAGCACAATTGATTATCCATTCATGGATTGGGTTGGTAAATATATCACTAAAATTGAGGAGAGAGGATGCACTAGAATTGCTTGCATTGATAAAAGGTTGTTAACATGCATACGTTGAAGGAAAAACCTCATGAACTACCCTTATGGGTAGTAGATTATTCTCTATAGGAGGTGGATGATCACATTCCATATGGATCAAGAAATAAAATTCCTTATTCATCCATTACTTGGGTGGATAGAGACATCATTCAAATGAAGACTTTGGGAGGTAAATGTTTTTTTTTGTTTCTGCAATAATTTTTTTGTTATAATTGGCATTGTCCTAACATGTGAGAAACAACAAAAACTTATTTTGCAACCATTAGATACCTCCAACACACATGCACATGAGGTGCATTTTAATTTTCTTGTGCTTGAGGAGTTTGAGTTCAAGAGAGATGAATACCAAGCAATTGTTCCTCTCCAGAGAAATTATGAATTTCCTTTAGAATAATTTTGCATAGTTTTGGAGGATGAACATGATCAAAATTTGACAGAGTCAACCAATGCAGGGAGTTGAGCACTAGTTCCATGCTTGGGAGACCATAAGATTTATGTACATGAGGAAGAATCATTGATGAATAAGCAACATAGGAACATATTGCTTCCATTTTATGCCATTCATCCACATGGATTGGGTAAATAATATTCTTTTTATGATATTCCATGTATGAAATTGAATATTAGAGTTTCTCTTCGTGTGCTTGAAAACCTTAGAAGTTTAGCTTGATGCATAGTCCTAGTTACTATTTTTTCTATTGCGAACCTTAGGATTGTTTTCTACTATTTAGACATGTTATAAACCTTCTAATGATGATGTTAAAATCCCAAAAATATGTCTAGAACCCTCCTAAGTTCCTCTTATCCTTTGGTTTCTTGGAGACTGCTTGTAAAGATATTAGTTTACATTGGTTGGGACTCCTAGAAGCCTTGTAGTAGACTTCATCCTAGATGATGTTGGAAAACTAAAAGGGACTGAAATCACATTGCTTAGGAATTTTATTTTTCAATATCATTCCTTTCCTTTTAATCTCACCTTTAAACCCCAGTTTATTCCCTCATCCTGCTTGATAAATTTCCCATCTGTCAACTAGTTCTCTTGAAGCTTAACTGTAGAGAGTTAGTAAACCAAATTCAGCATTACATTAACTATGGGTATGTTAATTCTCAAACTAATGAGCAAGTCTCACTAATATGCTAAGTATTTCCTATGTAGGGCATGTGTGGTTGTTTGGGTCCCTACACATGACCCATGAGACCTTGAGGAAACAATATGAACTTAGGCCCTAGAGGTTGATCCCAAACCATGGGATAGTAGTAAAAAATATTCATGATGTTATACATCCCAAAATGGCCCCCATATCCTACTCAAAAGGCAAAAAATTTCCCTCGGTAAGGCCTATGTGATGCACTTGGGACACATGCAAAGTTTGGTGTCATTTATGGGTAATTGTGAATAAATGAAGAGTAACACAACCTCCAAAATTAAAATTCTCTTGACTTTTAGGTAGGGGAGGATTTTTAGAAAACCACCTTGAAACATATATTTAGGGGAGGTCTTTCTAAAACCCCCTCCAAACGTCATGATGATTTAACAATTAGAGGTTGGTTTTTAGAAACCACCACCAAAAGTTAAATTCTCAAGAATTTTGTAAGGGTTTTCTTTACAAAGTGTCTTCAAAAGTATCTTTTGGGGGTTCCTTTAAGAAAACCCCTTCAAAATTCACGAGAATTGAACTTTTGGGGGTATTTTGAAAACACCCTCCCCCAAAATTCTAATTCTCACCACCATTTTTTTAGGGGGTCTAGGGGTTCTAAAAACCACTTTCAAAAACCCCTTTATGGGGGTTCTTTTTAAACCCCCCCCCCCCCTAAAATTCCTCGAAACTGCATTTTTGGGGAATTTTTTTCAAGTCCAATTTCTAGGACTATTGGGGGGGTTTAAGAACCACTGCTAAGGACCTAAAAAGACATTTTAGGGCGGTTTTAGCAAAACCACCTCAAGCCAAAACTTCCCCAAAAGGGGTGATTTGTTGTAGTGATTCCTTGGGACATTAATTACTAATGATACTAACCTTAAACATAGCATCTAACCCATACCTAGAATGAATATGTCATAGGTTAACATAATATTGTATGAGTTAACATGGGTGATGGTACAAACTACATATTCATGAAGTCATCCTGAAGAAGGAAAATACTAATACGTATATAACTTAACCTATAATGCAAAAGAGTTGTGCAGGATTAGTGGTGTAAAATTATCAACAAGGATTGAGAATTTCACAATACTATGAATCATACTGGGATCATATGCTTAGGATATGCCAACTCATATTCACTTAAGATAATCAGCTCAAACTTTCCAAACGTCACTATCACGGGTTATGATTCATGAATGCAACATCCCAAATAAATGATATCTTATTAAATTACTTATTTTCATAACTTTATAACTACTGCCCATAAATATTGACAATATTCAATAAATGTGTGAGTACATTGGACAAAATCTTAATAGTAGTAACTCCTTTAATTATTTTAGCTTAGAGATAATAACCACATGACAAGGCACATGCTATGACAACACCTTTTCATGTCAATGAATAAATCAATTTTTGATTGATTCATTAGTGACAAACTTTTTATTAATAAAGGTATCATAGGATTTTCTTAGCACTTCTAGGGATACTTGTGCATATCCCTTCATGCAACAAAGTTACTAAACCACAAAGTAACATTACAGTTTATTGCATGATGAATTCCCAAGTAGCTAAAACACGAAGTATAATGAATATATTTTTCCTATTAGTGAATGTTATAAACATTAACATAAACATAACATTAATAACAATATAATTAGGTCAATGAGGGATCAAAGGACATACCCCTTCACCTTATGGTCAATCATTGCATATAAGTATACCATTACAAGGCTCATTGTAATCATAATCTCATGAATTCTTATCAATCAAATATTATTCAATATATATTCTTATATGTCTGTAGAATTTTTTTGCCACTTGTAACCAACAAGGACTATTTGCTACATTTGGTACACCAGATCTACCTCTTAACTATTCTCATGGGAAAATCCCACAAGGTATACTTGGGTTACTATACCCACTCAAGTAGTTTAGTTCTTCACCTTCTAGACGCGAATTGATGGTACAATTACCAAATTTTTCTAAGTTGTATAATATGTTCCATTGTAAACTAATCCACTCACACAACTTAATTAAATTGTACTCTATCCATACAATTTCACTCAAGTAACTATTAATTTCATACATCCATCCAAAAATCTGTACTCCACATACAGTTGTTATCAATAACTTAGTAGATCGTGTTACCATCTATATTGCATGGTGTTCACCTAAGTTTTCTTTCGATTTTTAGATGTTACATGTATGTTGTTTTTCATGAAATTGTGGGAACTTTGACAACTCCAGGCATTTTATTGACTTCAAACACGGATTAAGATATAATTCTGGTAAGTTCTAAGCCAATGTGTGGGCTAAAGCATCCTTTTTCTAGGAAATTATCAATGGTAAATGAGAAAGCATTTTCTTCTATCAAATAAATGGCCTCATCATTCGCCGGGCTAACTCATATTTAATCTTTCCTCCACCTCTAAGTAATGTATCCATTCCAAGAGTTCAATTGTTTTGACAACACTGTCCATGTACGTCTGTCATACAAGCAAATTTTAGAAGAACGTACTATTCAGAGGAACTTGAGAGTTGAGACGAACTTAAAGCACTAGCTACAAGGAAACTTGAAAAGTGAGTTTTACTAACAATATCTAGTGCAGTTAGGTTTTGCTGTTGACAAGGGAGAACTTCAAATTGAGTCATGCAAAGTTATGGTGGGGCCAACTAGAGGAATGCAACTAAGCTAAAGGGTTCAAGAACCTCAAAAATTATATAAGGATGATTGAAAAAATAATTTCCATAAGTGGCTATGCCTCTAGATGCATTGACAAAGAAACGAAATACTTTGCAAAAATCACCATAAGATAAACTACAAGTTTTAAAATATATAAAATTGATGTTATAAGACATAATATATAAACATTAAGTATCCAAATGGCCTCTAATGTCCAAAGATTAGGTTTTTATATTAGTTAGGGATTGCATTTTTTCTTTTCTCCTTTTCAATCCAAAGCCATACCCAGAAGTTGATACATCAATTAATAAATCATGATTTTTGTGTTGACTTGAAAAAGTCTTTTTGTGTTCACTCTCCCGAGTGAGACACTAAGTCAACTAAGTCAACATCAAGTGAGATCACTTCAACCAAAACATAAATTTAACTCTTTTGACTATAACAAATGATAAATCATGTGGCAAAGTCAATATTTCAAGAGGATGGCATTTTTGCATCAATTTAATTTGGTGACCAAATACAACGGCATGCAGAACTACATTGTGAATTTCCTTTCAAGATCTCAAATTTCCTCATTGATTAATTAAGTTGAGGTTGTTTATACATGAACATAGGGAACTATAAGCAACATCTTCAAATTTTGGCACAATTAAAGAATCCATGCAAGGTATAAGAAAAAGAAGGAAGCCCAAATCCTTGAGTGGCTATAGTCTTGAAAGAGGATTATTGTACAAGTGAGATAATGTGTGCATTTTGAAGGGAGAGTTGAAGATCAAACTAATGCAAGGATCTTGAAACATCAAGGTTACAAAACAGTTAAGCGTGAGAAAATCTCTAGACAAATTAAAATATTATGTATTGTTGAGGATTGTACACAGTTTTTCCAGTGGTGACCATTTTGCAACATATGCAAGCCAAAAAATAGGAAGCTCATATTGCACCACCTACTTATAGTCCTATCAAGACCTTGGGAGACTATATTGATGGAATTACAAGGAGGATTATCAAATATCAATCATCGGCATGACTACATTCTTTTTATTGTTGATCAATTTATAAAGATAACAATTCTTATACCATGACATAAGATGGTTAGAAAACAAGTGGCAAAACTCTTCTTCAAAAATGTGTGGGGACACTCTGGATTGCTCAACTCCATCATTTTCAAAAAAAAAATTATCACCGCATTGTGAAATTGGATCCACACCAAATTTAAGAGGGCTACGATATTGTCACAATAAGATGGTCGGTCCAAGGTTGTATATCAAATGCTAGTGCACCTATTGTGAGGGTGTTAGTACAAGCATCCCAAAAAATTAAATGAAATCCTATTATAATTCAATATTGCTACATCACGTAATGCAGGGTCCACACAAATGTTTCCGTTTGAGACTTGCTTGGTGTCCATACCATCCTCAATCTACCCGAAGCCCACAAAATTGTGATGGTTAAAATTGGCCCCAAAAAATAAAAATAAATTAAATAACAAAATTGTGATGGTTACAATTTCCATCGGAAAAAAAATAAAATAAATAAATACAATAAATAAATAAATAAATACAATTTCAGGACAATTTTGATCACAATAATGAGAAAAAACAGGGTCTTACACGCAAATTCACATTATCATCATAACTATGTATGCCAAAGTCACATTATCATCATCAAGTGACACGTGTGACGTATGGAATAGTTATATCGAAAGACTTAATCCGGTTATTCATTTTTTTCCATCATTTTATCCATAAAGTATGGAAGAAGGAAATTATTGAAGAAGATCGTCTTCAGGTTAAAGTTGCCCTATTTTCTCGGCCAAAAAGGTGGGTAGGGTGGGTCGGCGCATTCCTATTCCCCGCTCCACTCGTATTTAATACTTCCTCTCCTCTCTTGTAAATAATGTCTCCATTCCAAGCAGGGTTGGAATTTCAAATGGTGGGCACCCATCAAAATTGCTGTAACAATCAAAATCTGAAATGTTTTCTGTATTCTAAGCCAGATTTTGACGGTTTCAGTAAAATCTTAGCTATATTTGATGGGTAAATTAACCCATGACGGGCATTTACCCATCAAATTCCATCCCTGATTCCAAGAGTTCAATAGTTTTGACAAGACTGTCCCTGTATGCCTGTTATACGACCAAATTTCAGAAGAACGTACTGTTCATCGAGGGTTCGTTTTTACGATTTTTCAAAATGACCAATTCTTTAGGAGTGAGCTACCGACGTGACGATTTTGCCCGGCGGCAATCGTCGCGCCGGCACTCCGACCGCCGGCGACCTCGTCCCGGCACCCGTTGCCAACGGCGTCCATTTCTCCATTTGCCGTTAACCACGAACGTCCGTCCATTTCTCCTCCGTCACGTCCCATCCTGTCCCATCCTGTGCTCCCGCCACAATTCAAACTATGGTGCTTCGTGAACCCACGCCCTGCAATGATCCCCTTGCCCTGCAATGATCCCCTGCAGCAGTCCAAAAGCTCTACTCATTATACATTAAACAACAACAATTAAGGGGAAGATTGAAGAGATTCAGCTTCACGACCACCTGTTCAGATTCGAGCACCTGCCTTATTCGATTGAAGGTGGTTGCTACTGTAATCAGCTTCACGACCACCTGTTTAGATTCGATTCATGGCTTTTTAGTTTGGGCAGATTTGTTTGTATTTCTTTTTTCAAAAATATGAGAAACCATTCGAGGTTGAGGCGAACCTACGAAGAATCCTTCAAATTGATCTGGCAAGCTCAAGATGTTAAAGTAGGGCAGCTTGCCTGGCAAGGTTCTTTGGATCGCTCAAGCTGCTCTCGGAAGAGCAAGCGATGAATCCCTTCCTCAGGCAAGGAACTGGCCACTGTGCGAGAGGTAAAGTCAGGTTCTCTCTGACAAAAATAGCTTTTTACTATTTATTTAAAGTTGAATCCATTTCTCAATACGTCTCTCCCCAGAACCGGGGTTTTCTATTTTCTACACTTCCTCCTGCTGGTTGGGGATGGTAGCCCGATCGATGGACTTATGACACTCACCTCACCTGCAAATGGTCTACTTTTGTCACAAGAATTCATTTTTAGATCCCCGATAAGGAGTAGTATGTATTCATATTTCCCATCAAAATGATGAGTTCCTTAAATTTCCCAATTAAAACAATGCCGATAGGTAAATCGGGGCCATATCATGCTTAGCTAAAGGCTCTGTTTTATGGTCCAGCAAGAATTTTTTTAATTCTATATCATTAATTTTTATGCTGCTTCAATCAGCCCAATTTAGTTGAGTTCATTGATTTTTTCGACATCATTGGTGACTATTTGTTAAAGGTGGCTGAGAAGGTTCGCAATAAGGTTCGAAACTGGACTCCAGCTGGATTAGTGAGAGGTAAATTCAGGTTCTCTACCCCGGCAAGAATTCAAATTATATCATTAATTTTTTAATTCTTTATCATTATTTTTTTATGCTGCTTCAATCAGCCCAATTTAGTTGACTTCAAAGAACTTTACCTCTACCTTGGGTGAACCACCTTGCATGCTCAACTGACAACAAGAAGGATTACTAAACGGTAATAGGTAGTGTTAATAATAAACAGGGGATAATACATCATAATAATGGATAAGGCACAATGAATTGGTTAAGACTTTTGAAAATTATATCCTTAAATTTAATAGTCTAACCTCATAGTAGTTACCATAGAGATGACTTACATGTCAGGAGCTTCTATCTGAATTTTGGAGCAATGGCAACTGCATAGAGAAAGTTACTGCTGTCCTTTGGTCAATTAATTTTTCTCTGTATCTTACTATTGACAAGAACTCTTGGATGTGCTACATGGAAAAAGGTGAAGTAGTTGCTTTAAATGGATGGTAATCATCATTAATTAAAAAATTATGTGAATTATATTAATAAACAGTTTTCTCCTTGTGACTCATTTTCATTTTCATAGGTGGTCCATTTTGGTGACAAATGGATGATCTTACAGCCAGGTAGTAAAGCAGTAGTGTCTGGTATATAATACAACTGACAGGGATTTTATATTAATAAACAGTTTTCGCCTAGTGACTCCTTTTCAGAGGTGGCCCATTTTGGTGACAAATGGATGATCTTACAGCCAGGTAGTAAAGCAGTAGTGTCTGGTATATAATAAAACTGACAGGATATCCTTCTTGCAAAAAGTCCATTCAATTTGGTGGAAGTTTTAGCTTTGAAATCAAAACTGCCTATACAGATGTAAGCCAACAGGCTATATAAGTTTTAATTAAGAGGACATTTTTAGGAAAGATGCAAACACTCTTGAGCTCAAAGAAAAAGAAAACATGCTAGCCTTCCTTGCTTATGTAAAACAGGGAACCCAACAGGCTATATCGGTTTAAATTAAGAGGACATTTTTAGGAAAGACGCAGGCACTCTTGAGCTCAAACCAAAAGAAAGCATGCTAGCTTTCCCTGCTTATGTAAAACGTGGGAACTTGTGTGACCAACTTATGTTTCCATGGTATATCAATTTTGATGTATATTTCTATTGAGTCCTAATGAAATATATGATACATTTAAAAAAAAAATGAGGGTGAAGTGTTGCTGATTAACAAAACTCTAAAAATGATCTTGAATATATTGAATAGAATACATATCGATTTCATTTTGATGAGCATTTATGCATCTGGTGTATCTGTGTCACAAATACTGATAACTTCTTTCCTTAATACCTCCTGCCATTATGGGTTTATTGCCAGCAAGAATATCGCCCATGTTAACAAATTGGAAGTTGTCTCATGGCCTGCAAAGAAAAATGTCTTGCATTCATCCATGAGTTCATCAATAGTCATGCTTATATTTCTTTGGGACCCATCCAATTCCTTCTGGTTGGCCGTCATCATGATTCCAAGTAGTTCATTTCCATAGCCAACATGAGTTCTTGTTGTTGTTTTGGGCGCCAACCTACTTTGAATTATAGAATTTAGGATTTCTTTAACCCTTCTATCAATCTTCCAAGCATACCGGTTCTTTCTTGTAGGAATGTATCTGCCAAAAATTCTAGGATTACAAGCCCACAATCCTTAATTATAAGTATTCCGAAGCATTAATGTTTGTCTAGAATCTCTATGGATTACTTATAGCTTTTAGTAGACATTAAGTAAATACTATATGCATTATGGCACTAGCCCATAGAGCAGCAGGTCCCAATGGATGTTAAAAGAAAACATGAACATAACTGCAAGCAGTAATGAATTTTTAGTCTGATGCAAAACTATACAATGTAAAGATAAGTATATTGTAATTACTGGCTTCCTGGGATAAAGACAGATCGTTCCGCTTGAGAAGCCATTTCTTGTAATTCTCTCTGCAATTCAAATACTTCTTCACCTTCATTGTAATTGCTGCTGAATGCAGTATGCGATATGATGTCTGCTGTTAATGCTCTCAACTCGCTATGAACATCGATTTCTTTGCCATGAGAGTCTGCCTGAGACATCATCTCTTGCCAATTCTCAAGCATGGAAGAAGTACAAGCAACCATTCTCTTCACCACTGTCTGTCATTGGAAGAATTAGAACACAGCTAAAGTCAATGGCATAATCTAAAAGACTCCAACTCTCAATGAACCCCTAAAAAATAGTCTAGTTGATGCCCATTATTGTTTAGAGAGGTAGGCAAATTAACAACGTATAAAATATAATTGACATGATTGAGCAAAACATTCTTGAATATAAGATATCACATGGCCATTAATAAAAAAATTCTGCATTAAGGCTTTTTCAGTGTCAATGAATTTGTTAAATCCAATTGTCTAAGTTCTTATCGTTTGCTTACACTATACTTATTAGGTATCATTGAGCACCCAGGTTCTCATTATAGTTGGGCTTGGACTTGGGCTTGGGAACTCTGCACCAGCTATATATGTTCAAATTGTAAGTCTAATAATTAGTAATAACTTGGTGTATATATTTACCTCCATACTTATCAGGCATCCACCTTGACTGGGAATGTCTGCATAGGCCTGTTAAGGGCAAATTTAAGCCATAGATTGATGGTAACCGATGCATATATTTAAGGAATTGATTTCCTTTTGTTCATCTGAAGTATACCTATATTCAATAGTCCTAGACATGTAGGGTGACAATAGTTTCTGAAGGTTGAAAATATTCAATTCAACACTAGAGGAGAAACTGTTATAGTTGTTCATCCATTATCAAGTGTTATTGTACATCGATTGTATGGAATTCCAAGAATCCAAACCTTAAGTTTATCAATATTGAAGACAGGTCTCACAATCCTCCTGTGCTTGACCCATCTCAATCCATCCACGAAAAACAGTCCTCGCCCAAACAAAACCAATATAAAAGGCCTTGGGATGTCCTTTTCATAGTGACCGAATTTATTCGATAAAAATTCCTTGATTAGCTCTGGTTCTGAAATGTATATCCTTGAACGGATTCCATGCCAATAGAAAAATGTGTCACCTGAATAGAAATAATTACCAAATACTAATCAGACATTGATTTCAACCTTGAGCAGAATTCCAAACAGCTAGCACAAAGTATATGTTGTGAACTCATTGTTGTAGCAGACTGATGGCTACAAGATCTGCCTATAAAAGTAAAACAAACCTAGAAGGAAAAGAGAATGAATGAAAGAGAGAACCATATATCTGACGCCACTTATGGTAGTGTGGTGTGATTCTAGGAACAATGTCGTGAGAAATATCCTGCATAGGTTGTGCGTAAGCCTCCCTGAGAAGCCCTGTGGATTCTGGCACGTTCCCAGCCAGTATTCGGTAAGGTGGACCTCTTATCCCTTGGCATGTATAGGCCTTGTGGAATGCATAAGGCCTCCATATGAGGTCTCTAAATACTTTAACAACTATACCACCAAACAAAACAACTAAATGGCAACAAATGCTTCAAAATTGCTTCTATTTACAACATCCATCATCAAAACCTCACACAACACTAACTATTATAGGGCTACTTCAATGTGATTTCCCTATAGTTCTCTGTGTCAATGAAATGGGGGTGACACTCAAAATTTATAAGCGCGCTTGAAAACGTAATGAAATCACATTGAACTCTAAATTGCCACATTCACACTCCTCAATGAAAACGGGGACCTAAAAATGCAATGAAACCGCACTCAGCTCCAGAGTGCCACAATCACAGCCCACATGGTGCGCATGGGACCTGAAAATGCAATGAAAACCGCACTAACTCTCTAAAGTGCCACAATCACAGTCCACATTTTTCCTTTCACCCAACTTTACAAGTAAATCAAATGTTAACTTCAATGACTACTCATTAAGACAGTACATGATACTGTCGATCTGCCAATCAGAGATTGGCATAGGGGGGACAATTTCACTCATAGTTGTCATTTTCATTTCATAGTTAAGCATATATCCATCTCAACTTAGACTATAGGAAACAATAGAATATATATGACTACCAGCCAAGTCGGTAAGCTATACATCTGATATATTGATGATGTTCCATTTGAAGTTGGTAAGCTATACATCTAGAACAAATCAACAAACAAAGACTAACTAAGAGAGAAATACGTGTTTGAAGTTATAATGCTAAAATATTGCCATGAATCATGATAATGTGCTTCCAAGTTCCAACTCAATGATCTGCACTGTACTGTGCTATTCTGTTCAGCACTGGACCCTTTTTAGGTCTCAATGCCTTAAAACAGAACCAAGATGTTGTTGTTTTTTTGAAACTAACAGGTTGTTCTTCTACTCATGTTTGGATAGGGATCCTATCAATTATATTTTTAAAGTGCAAAAAGTTGAGAAAAGATGGTGTCTTTAAAGGATTTAGCCTTTATGAATTTATTAA
>LPNX010846678.1:0-25325 GCA_001517045.1 Pseudotsuga menziesii
CCTATGTTTGCTGAAAAATGATATTTGATGGTGGAGTCTGATCCTCAAACATATGAAGAAGCAGTAGGAGATCCAATATGGCAAACATCCATGAAGGAGAAGTTCAGCTCACTCCAGAAGAGCAACACATGGGAGCTAGTGGATCTTCCTCCAGGAAGAAAGTTAGTCCAGTGTAAGTGGGTCTATAAGACCAAATTTTCTACTGATGGTTCACCACTGAAGTACAAGGCTAGATTGGTAGCCAAAGGCTACTCACAAGTTCATGGAATCGATTACAATGAGACCTTTTCCCCAGTGGAAAAGATGGATTCCATCAGGCTAGCTCTAGCCTTTGCAGCCTCAAGGAAATGGGAGGTACATCATATAAATGTAAAGTGTGCCTTCCTAAATGGAGATCTCACTGAGGAGATATATATGCAGCAGCTGCAAGGTTTTGCTACTAACCCTTCTCTTGTGTGCAGGTTGAGAAAGTCATTGTATGGGCTAAAGCAAGCCCCCAGGGCTTGGTATGCCAAGATAGATAGCTTCTTGCTATCTCTGAATTTTGTTCAGTGCAAATCAGATCCAAATGTATATTTGAAGTTAGTTAATGGTTCATTAATGATCATTGTGTTATATGTTGATGACCTCCTCATTACAGGAAGCTCACAGGCTGAGATTGCTTCCTTAAAAGGAGCTATGAACCAAGCCTTCTCCATGACAGATTTGGGGCTCTTAAGTCAATTTCTGGGGCTTGAGATATCTCAATCCAAAGCTGGAATCAAGGTGCACCAGTCAAAGTATGCCTTGGATTTGCTGATCAAATTCAGAATGCAAGATTGCAAAGCAAGCAAAACTCCTTTCCTTTCAGGAGTGAAGCTAGAAGAAGATGATTCTCCACCGATGGTAAACAATAGACTGTATAAGCAATTGATTGGATGTTTATTGTATTTGACACATACTAGACCTGATATTTGTTATGTAGTAAGTGTGGCTTCTAGATTCATGGATCAGCCTCATGAGATCCATTGGAAAGCAGCCAAAAGGATCCTTAACTTTGTTCAGGGAACAAGGACACATGGGATCTTCTATAAGGCAAAATATGATCTTGATTTGATTGGATTTACTGACAGTGATTGGGCAGGTGATAGCACAGATAGAAAGTCCACTTCAGGATATGTTTTCATGCTTGCAGAAGGGCGAATCAGTTCGTCAAGCAAGAAACAGAGTGCCATTGCACTCTCTACAGAAGCTGAGTACAGAGGAGTTGTTAATGGAGCAACTCAATGTTTATGGTTGCAGGGTTTACTTGGAGAGTGTGGTTTCGAACCTGAGTACTCAACTACCATATACTATGATAACCAGAGTACCATTCGAATCTGCAAGGATCCAGTTCAGAAGCAGAGAACCAGACACATTGAGATCCATATGCACCACATCAGAGAACTTGTGCATGATGGCACCATTCACCTACTCTTCTGTTCATCTTTAGAACAAGTAGCTGATATCTTCACCAAAGCATTTTGTGAGAAGACCTTCAGCAATATCAAATCACTACTAGGGATTGCTGATCATGCTGTAAAGGCATGATTGGAGACAATATTCTACAATTTTGTTTTACAGTCCATGTTTAAGGGAGGATTTTCCCAAGTTGGTTTTGCCTCTTTCCTTGGTTGTATGGACTTGCAGTATGTAAAAGGGTGACTAAGCCTTGTTGCTAGGCCCTATATTTTTTATATATTACTCATAAAGTTAGGCTTAATGGGGGGTATTAGAATAATCAACCCATAGTTTACCCACTTAGACATTAATTCATTTATTTTTGTCTTATTTGCCTAGTTCATGTGTCCCACCTTGTGCAAGTTGCTAATTGCCTATCCATAGAGGTCAAAATTGCCATATCTGACACATGTAGCACTGGGGAAAGCCTTAGGAATCAAATCTACTTTATTCCTGGCCTCCTAGGCACCTATCTGCTTTTTTTTCTTTACTGCTTGCTTTTTCAGTGTTTTAAGGCACATACGAAAGCTAGACTAGGTGAGGTGAACTAGTTTTTTGTCCTCTTCATCCTCCACTCTTTTCTCCATGCAAAACCATGTATGAGCTACCATTCCACCACTCTTTAGCTTTCCCATGCGCTCTTTCCAATTCGTGAGCTCCATGACAGATTTGGGATCAGCTTTTTACACCTATGGGGGATTTGCTTAATTATAGTAAGCCTGCTTTATGCTAGATTTGGATGCTTCCTCATGCATTCGATTTCTTCATGTATTATATTTATTCAGAAGCCTATTTTATTACAAGGGTGGCTATTGTACACTCAGTTAATATAATTTTGTGTTACAGCTCCATATTCAGTCTCCATTGTTAGCAATTTTGCATGATCAATTGATAATTATTGTGGGTAAAATTAATCTACTGCTAGCCTGAATTTCTACAACATACATCTATTTACATAGAGTTCCCAATGTGTTTACATAGTTTCCATTAAAGGCCGAGAACAACATTTTACATAGGTGTGACAATGGGCTATGGCACCATTGCAAGCAATGGTGCAACCCATGTCTATAAAATCCCAAAACCAAAACATTAACAATTTACATAACCAAAATGGAATCACACAGAGTCAAATGGCCTAAAATCAAATCATGGCATAACACCCCAACATCATTAGAGGAAATTTCAACTCAAAATGGGCCTCCTAAAATGAACTAATAAAATAATAGTTAAAATAATAAAATAATATTTATTAATTGTGGAGGAAGAAAAGAAAAAAACTACTTTTTTGTTTGTATTTTTGACATATCTCCCTGTGTTTTTACTCAAATTTCGATCGGGAGAGCTTGTTGGATGCGGAATTAAATTCCGCATCCAACGAGCTCTCCCGATCAAAATTTGAGTAAAAACATAGGGGGATATGTCAACAATACAAACAAAAAAAGTAGTTTTTTGTATGATACCTATCCCCAAATTGATATTAAAAAAGTGTTTAAGACCTATACGGTATTTCAAACTTAAAGCAATTTCATTGGCTAACACATGATGACATGGAATTTGAATAAAAGTTAAAAGGCCCATTTTGAGTTGAAATTTCCTCTAATGTTAAAAATAACCAAGTGTATTCATAAGCCCGAAGGCAAAATCAAATTCGCTACAACATCCAAACCCCAACCAGAAAACCAATCGAAACTTCACTCTACCCATAGGTCTGAAAGGTCACGGGCATAAGCTTTATTAGCAAGCTTACCATGTCCATGAATGCAATTCTTGGAGACAACAGTGTTGTAGCCACGTGGATCCTCCATTCCTTTCGGCACCTGCAAGCAAAAACCATGATGGGGATGAGGAGTATGCCATCTTATCAAATTGAAAACCAAACCAATGTGCAGGCTTATAAATTCATGTGGACATACCTCACAATCTGGAGGTCACCTCCATGGCCATCCCTCTACGCAGAGCCAAAACGACGAAACCCCAAATAACAATACAATGCAAATCCATCGTGAGCCAAGCCTAAAGGGAAGGCTGTCGCATTTTTCAATGAGCATTAAATGCACTGGGCTGGAGTCCATTAACAATTTATCAACCCACTCCCATAGTCAAGCCTTGTTACAAGGTATAATTTAATACCACCCTCCATACCAATGCTTAAACCCTATAAATGTATGGTTTATACCATATATCATGTCACCCTAAACTCTAACATCAAGGTTAACATATTACAAAGCTTGCACTATGATAGTGTTACCATAATACTTAGTCATAGGTTGCATTAGTCCAAAGTCTACGAACCATTGCTTATGTATGTAGATAATGTTTAGTCGATAGGTTTAGAGCTTAGGTCTTTTAATACCATAGTAGCAAGATGTTTAGGCTTAAGCACCATGGCATACATAGTATGTGATGATAATATCTCGGACTATCGAATACAAAGGTCTGCTCTCAAAGCATTAATAACCTGCCAATAAAAGAACATAAGAAATGTTAAAAAGTATAGTAAAAATTTACATAGGACGAAGAAGATATTAATGACATATAGAATAATGAATTTAAAACCATAATGAAGAATAATCAATATCTAGGAAATTTTAGCTGTAATAGCTAAATTGATGATAACGACACTTACCAAGTTATAAATCCAAGTCAGCAAGTAGCATAACCACTAGCAGCGGGTCCTCTAGGATCAAGATGGTCAAACACACTTTACACTCGATCTTGTCGCAAAGTAATGAACTGTGTAAGTAAAATAGAAAGGTGCCTTAATTCGATTGAACTAAGTTACCTGCATAACCAAGTAATACCTTACTTCTCAGATCATCATGGGAGAACAAGTCCTGCCATTCCACCACTTTATTCCCATCAACAAAGTTAAGTTAGTTTAAATTTAAATAAACTGAGTGCAGATGTGCTGGAATAATACAATGAACTATACAATTCATTAGTTCACTGACAGTAATAACTACGATGTACAAATAATGTAAATAACAGAACTAAGACATAAGAAGTAAACGAACTAATAATCACTAAATGGATAAGAGATTAGTAAGACAGTATGAGTAGTTTATGAAGAGATCGAAATTTTAAGTAGCGCATGAAATTCCGCATGAATAATAATGACCCTCTTTGGGTAGTTTTTACTAGCCTATAATTTTTTTTAAATTTTTTTTTAAATTTTTTTTTTTGGGGACATTACAAGTGGTATCAGAGCCCAGTTTCAATACTGAGGGACTTACTGAGGGAATTAATTTTTTTTTTTTATTACAGGAAAATTTTTACAACGTTGTTCAGTTTATGAATACTGAGGGAGAAAATAGCTGGCAGGAAGAAATGACCACCCTGACTCCGGAAGTGAACTTGGTGGTGGAGCTAAACTCTGATGTGCTGAAAACTTTGCACAGTCTTCAAGCCGAACTGAAGAGGTTCAGAGAAGACAATCTAAATGAAAGAAAGGAACAGTGAGCTATAAATGAAGCATTATTGTGTAATATGACGGGAGGGAGCCATTTTCAACTCCTTAAAAGATTTATTAATGTTTCAGTGAAGTTGAAAGTTAACTTCACCCTCTGAAACGTTCGTGGAAAAGGTTTTAGCTCTAACTTTGGAATTTTAAATATTTGGCATTTTACTTTGGATTTTATGTTTGCTTTATCATGTGTAAAACTATAATGGTGTTTAGAAATTTTAGTTTATACAGAGGTACTAGACAACATAATAAACATAATGAGACCGTATAAACTAAGATTTTTGTTTGATGATTCATTTCCAACAATATCTAGATATATATGGGTACATCCATGGATGTGGGTAACAATTTTTGGTGAAATACAAAAGGTGCACCCTTGATCGAGGTTATTTTAAACCCTCGATCGAGCTCTTGTTAAACCCTCGATCGAGGGTTTACCAAGAGATTGATCGAGGGTTAGATAAAACCTTGATTGAGGTAGTGACCTCGATTGAGCTACAAACCTTGATCGAGCTTCATACCTCGATCGAGCTCCCTGTTTTTAAAAAAATATAAAAAGGGCCACGTGCATCCGTGACCACAATCCAGTCCATTGCAAAATCCCTCAATCGAGCCCTTACCTCGACCGAGCGTTTGCATCCACGAACACGTCGCCCGTGCATGCGCGCCCTTGGAGACTTTGACCGAACGACCACGCAAGCCACACCCCCTTTCACTAGAATGTCGAAGGAGAGAGGTAACCCTCAAAGCTTGTTTTTTGAAATAGAAATGAAATTTTAATTTTTTAATTAAGTTTTAAAATGTTAGGTCAAAAGTGAAAAAAATCATTATTATAGATGTTTTTAGGTTTTTATTTTTTTCCTAGTATGTTTGAAAAGTGTGCTAGCAAGCAGAAATGTTGTCGGTAGCATTTAAAATATTTATAAAATTGAAATTTGTTTTTTATTTAATATTTTTTGTTTTTTGTTTTATGTATATTTTTTAAACCGATAGCGTTTATGTTGCCGGTTTAATTTTTAAATGAGATCCTGACAAGCAAAAATGTTTCCTGAATTTTTCAATCCTCCAAGAATACACGGAGGATTGAAAAAAATCCAAACCCTAGATGCGAGACAATCATGAACCTTAAACCAACATAGGCATTTGTAATGTCCTGAATTTTGAACCTACCATTTATAGGCATTAGCCTATTGATCATGATGATTATATTGATGTTTTATTTTTGGGTCGAAGACCCCACTGCATATGAACGTGATAATTTGTTTTGTATATTGGGTGTAAGCCAATTGTTGATGATATATATGTATATATATGTTTTGTGTTGGGTGTGGACCTTGAAGCACATGATTGATGAAATGTTTTGTGTTGGGCATTGAACCTGAAGCACATGATCGATGAGATGATTTATGTTGAGCGAGAGGCTCTGGAGCAAATGAGTACTTACATTATGTTGAACATAAAGCTCTGGAACACATGAAAATATAATTGGAAATGTTGGGCATAATCTCTGGAGCATTCCATGTTGATGTTGAGCATAAGCTATGGAGCATCGGATCTTTGGCCATTGTATATCTAGGTGTATCGTACAAGTACATCCTAGCATTTAGTGTTAAGAAAAAGCTCTAGAATTATACTATGTTTGTAACTCCCTACTATAGGCAGTTATCTATGAAAGACTAAGTAGGAACTAGTTAAAAGTTCCTAGGTTAAGAATTGAAAAATTACCCCAGTAAATTAAAAAGGGTAAAATCAAGCAATCAAGGATTTCTTGATTTAACTACCCCTTTGAATGAAAAGTCTGTCTATAAAGACTGAAGGTAAGCAAAGGCTTGGGGGCTCTGATTTTTATCTAGGAGAATTATTATTCTCCTTGTTTTGCTCTCAAGTGTTTTCTTGGAGAATTGCTCTTGCAAGGGAAGGAGGATTGATTACGAACTAATTTCCACATAGAAAACCCTACCTTAGGAGCTCTAAGCTACTTGCATGTTGGAGTCCAGCTCGAGGGGATCCAGATTTAAACTAGGAATGATTCTGTGTCATGGCTAGGTGGAACATGGTAGTTCCCAACTGTTTTGGTCATCAAACGGAGGTCAGATCTGCATTGAATTGTTAATGCTGGTTATTTATGTGTGTAGGTGCAGACATTGACAAAGCTTCAAACTCAGGTATGAAAACATGGAAAACCTATTCTATTTTAGTTCCTAAAGATTCATTACTATTTATGTTAAGTAATGGTTGCAATGATATTTCTAACCCTAAGGGTTAAGTTTCATGGTTAACAATCTACTAGGGTTTGTAATTTCAATTTACTAATCTTATGCTAAAGAAGTTTTATTATATGTTGTTTATGTTCAGAGTCATATCCTTCATAAATGTTACTGTATTACATAGGTTTTGATCTTAGTATTATGTTTATACTGTATTCTCTATATTTAATACTCTGCTGACATATTCTATTTGTCAGCAGAGGCTTGCCCTAGAATTTTAAATAAACTAGATGAGTAGTAATTAATTAAAATATTATTTATGTTAACTATACAATTTTATATTTTAAACTAGATCTACTAAGAACATAGTTCACATAATAAACAAGCTTAAAGAATTATTAAATGTTGATGTAATTGTAACTTCATAATGTATTCACTTGTATTTGTTATGTATTGTACCCCAATGTTTATTTCGGTATGTGTCTGTAATGTATTTCAGTCATGTCATGCCCCGATTTTCCTATCGGGAGGTTCTATAA
Organism: Pseudotsuga menziesii; assembly: GCA_001517045.1. Lineage (NCBI taxonomy): Eukaryota > Viridiplantae > Streptophyta > Pinopsida > Pinales > Pinaceae > Pseudotsuga > Pseudotsuga menziesii. The sequence continues at coordinate 7,689 of LPNX010846678.1, forward strand.
TGTAAACAAGTCATGTCAAGTCATTGTGGGTAACCCTCCTATTGGTCAAGGGTTAAATTCCCCACAGTTGTGGGGCCCTAGGGTTATTAGACTATCCTAGAGAATTTGACCCTAGGTGAGTCATTGTAAGTCGAGGTAATAGTCCCCACCATTGTGTTAAGGATAAACCTCCTTGTTGGTCTGAGGAGGCAAAGTCCCCACAAGTTGTGGGGCAATAGGGTTATTAGACACTCCTAGAGATGTTGGATCTAGTAAGTAATTGTTAAGTGAGGCTGACATGTTGGAGTGGGTTTCAAGTGAATGAAATAATATAAATAGAGAGTGAGCCTCTCTACTTATCACACACACACTCACTCATTGGGGCACATGAGTGAGAGAGAAGACACTGGGATCAGAGAGAGAGACTACTGTTGTCGGGAGATCATCTTTATGTTTTTGGGTTTTTAATTTGGTGCTGATTTTATCTCCGAGGAAGTTGCGGGGTTTTCTCCTTTATGGTTTCCTCGAGGAAAATTCTTTGTGTCTCTTGTCTCTTGTGTTTTATTGCTGTGCATGTTATTCTCTCAGTTAAAGATCCTAAGATCATAATGCTAGCTTGAATGATAAAGATGTAACATGGTATCAGAGCTAACCTAAGAAGAAGACATTGTGAAGCTACAGAAGCTAGGAATTCTTACCTTTTGGGTCTCTCTCCACAATCCATCAGCAAAAGTATGCTAGGATGACTCTCCATTGAAAGGCGCATCTTTTTGTCGAAGCGGAATTCAATTCTGAGCATTTTTAGTTTTTGGTGCGAGAAATTAGGGCTTCTTACATAAGAAGAATTTTTGAGTGAGCACAGCATAGGATTTCTCTCCTCATCAAAATCTAATTTTAGAGACCTGGGTCAATATTTTTGGTTGGGTGAAACTCCGGGAAAGTCAAACCCTAGTTTGACCCTGAGCGGGAAAAACCCTAAATACTAAAACTGATATGTTTTGGTACATTAACTATATCTCAGGATTGGAGAAGGCTCAAGAGTTGAAACATTCATAGGATGAATATAAAATCTTGATTTACATTGTATCCAAAATACAGCATCATATTCACTATATTTTGGGAGATATGATCCCTCCAAGTTAGGGTTCCAGCCTCTCCCAGTATTCATCCCTAAACAGGACACCTGAGGAGCATTGCTATATCTTAGGGTACACAGGTCCAAATGAAATTTATGAAGATGTTCCAAAAAGGGAATGGACTTTAATTTCTGTGTCCAAGTTTCAGAACCAGAAGATGAAACAGTGACACATGGTAGTTCGTACAACTTCGTTGTGCTCAACAGTCCCGTAATAGGTCACCTTGGGAAAATGATCATAAGTCCCAATTGGTGAAACCAATTCTGATGAAACCTATGGTGTTAGAATAGGAACATGTGAGGATACCTCAATGTGAATTTTCTGACACATAGGAGCCATAAGTTTTGAGATATCATAGAAATAGTAACAAAACGTTTTGCAGAAGAAATTGGAAAACTAGGGCTTCCTGTTCCTGGAGTTTCCCTCCACTATTTTCAGAAAAGGAGTACATTGGATAGCTCAAATTGAAAATATATATATTTCCATCCAATAAGATCTGAAATATTCCAATTTTTAAAACTTATGGTTTCTTTGACAAACCCTAGATCAGCTAGCTCTGGAACTAGGATGGACACCTCAAATCGGTAAGATCTAATCTTTTGCTATTTTCATTTGAGGTTCTCATTTCAAAGTGATGTATCACATCAACTTGATTATAAGCTTGGTGAAGTTGACAACTTCCAAGAATGGAAGCATTTGATCTCTCTGAAGAAAATGAATTGGAAACCTACATGAGTAGAGAGGTTCTAGCTCCAGAGGGAGATAAGGCTAAAATCCTTACACTAGAAGAACTTGGTCAAGGCCAAGAAGATCATTGATGATTCAATCATGGATCACCTTATACCACAAGTGTCTTCCCTAAAGGCACCAAAGATGTTTGATTCCTTTCCCAAGCTATTTGAAGGGAATAACATAAATCAGAATATTACCTTGAGAAACAAGTTGAAGAATGTGAAGATCCAGAATGTAGAGACCATACAGTCATACTTTACAAAGGTCTCTCAAATCAAAGAACAAATTGAAGTGGTAAAAAGAATAAGTGAAGAATGCAAAAGTGATAATAGCCACCTTGAATGGTCTCCCAAGATCATGGGATTCATTCATTCGAGGAATGTGTGCCATAAGGAAGTGATTACTTTCAACAAACTTTGGGAAGAAGAAAAAGCTCGACTCATAAGAAGAAAAGAGAAGATGGTAGCAATTGAAGATCAAGCTCTCACCATCCAAAGAATATCCCTCAAAGAAATGAGGAATATGAAGAACTCAAATCTTGAAGAACCTCTTATCTTTATCAGCATTTGGATAAGAAACGATGAAGAAGATGATGAAGATGAAGGCTCAAGGAATCCATCGACCAAAAAAATAAAGATAAGTATTCAATTGTCATTTCATGATATTGTTTTGTTATGCATTTGTTTATATTTAGTTGATGTATTATGCATGATAGAATGTTTGCAATAATGACAGCATACTACTAAGACGCATGTGATGGGTAAGTAGCTCATGGTGCTATACAACTCTCCATTGTTACTTATCTAGAATGAAACCTCTTTGTTGACATATTGGATTAGTGCACAATCTCAATGTTGTCCTGGTGGAGATGGAAGGCATCTAGAAAAGTTTACATGAGATATGGATGAATGTTGTATTGCCTAAAATAGTTGAATGATAATATATTTATGCATGAGAATTTTTCATTATGAATATCCCTTATGAAATGTTTCTAACCATACAAATGCATTTGACTTGTAGGAAATATTGCATGCATAATCGCCTACAAGCAAAGAAGGATGAGACTTGTTCCGAAGAACAAGTGACGACAGTTCAAGATGAAGAATAATATGACGAATACAACGACATCATTGATGCAGAACCTTCCAACTATGAAGAAGTAACCAAGAAGAAAGGGAAGATCAGTTCAAGAAGAATGATATCTAGGATGCAGTATCGATACATGAAGGAAAGTTCATAGTTCCATCATGCATTAGATGGAAACATCATGGGATAGAAGGGAAGATTCGTAGCATGAGGCTTCTCACGAAGAGAAGGCATAGACTACAAAAAGACATTTGTAGCCAGTGGGAGTTGAGACACATGACAGACAAATCATGTGTGCAAATGAATGTGGTACATGAATAAACACCTTATAACCGAAGGTCTGGGGTTACCAACACACTCAATAAACTTGCAGGAAATTGACTCTAGAGTGCAGTAAAGGAAATAGGAGGATGAGAAATACTTACACGTTACACGACAGTTGATCCTTGCTTTTCCTCTTCCATTCTGCTTCTTCTCCAAAGTATTTAGGGATGCTTCTCCTTCACCTGTCAAGAGTCAATATTCCAGATACAAGATGATTCATATATATATAACCAGGTTAGATAAATCATAAACAGAATGCTGAAACATAAACATTTATCAAACCACAATACATGAGACACATATGGAAGAAGGATTCTCTTTATTAGCAATAATGAAAGAGTTCAGATTACAACCCAATGCCTGAGACAAGGAATCCTCTGCAGCCAAAGGATTCTGAGTTCCACTGCTCCAAAGAATTCTGTATAAAATCCACCAGCATAACTTTGCTCTCCAAGTGTATGTATTTTCAGTGACTTTTCATGAAGTGTCGTCATGGAAGTGTCAACATGCGACGGAATCATGGGAAAGTGGTCACAGGCAGAGATGTGTCATTCTGAGCTATAACATATGCCCCCTAATGTGTGAGGTTAGAGGGGAAGATGATAGCCAAAATACATTATAAAGGAAATAGCTGAGTATGGAGAGAGCAGAGAATCCAAGAAAGGCTCAAACAAAGGTACCTGAAAGAGAGATAAATGTCAGAAAAACTGATCTCTAGGACATACAAGTCCATATACAAAACATCACCATAAATATATAAGGCAGATCCAACATATGTATAACTGATGAAACTATCATGGTCAGTCAATATGCAAAAAGGTGTCATATCAAATCTAAAGGAGCCATGGCCATAAATGAATAAGGTGGATCCATGCTCAACAATCGATCATAGCCACAAAAATACAAGGTGGATCTATGTCTCAGTAAAATGTCAAATAAAGTGTAACAAGGTCTTGCGCAACTTGGGCAATAGCAAAATATGACAATGCTACTGTCAGCCCAAGGTCTTGAATCCAAACCGCCCAAAAAAGGTACGAATCCTAAACATGCGAATAAAGGAGTTGAATTCGAACATGGATGAAACCATTTGATTATCGGTCAATAATGAGAACTGTTAACAAATGCAAGGGAAACCACCATTAATAAAAATGGTCCCCAAGGTACCTAGTACATTCTAACAAGTGTGTTTACAAGGACTTGAAGTCGAACACTTGAAGAATCCATCGAGTAGGAGACATTAAAGTATTCCCACTACCCAATAGCGAGGGAAATTGCCACTGATGACAACAATCCCCAAGGTACTGTCATAAAACTCTAAATCTCATCCCCAGAGCAAGATGTGTTGCAGTCGATAGGAAGAGATCCGTTGGAAGGAAGGCATTAAGGCATCCTTCATCATCCAACACGAGGTAAGTCAAAGAATAATTGGATCTGAAATTGGTACTGAATTTCATGACAAGGAAAGCTGAAGACATGATGTAATGAACTAATACCAGGGAATGGCCGACACAAAAGGTCAAGGCAACTGCAGAATGGCCGACAAAGGTTTAATCCTTGAACAGTGAGCACGACACAAAAGTGACTTAGGCATCTTTTGACACAAAAGGACCAACGACACAAATCTACAATGTAGGAGACATTGACAGATTCCCCATATAATTGGAAAAGAGACCAACTGGAGGAGTAAGAAACTCTGAATCGGGATAAGGTCAAAATACTAGGACCCAACTGTTGATAGACTCAAAACTGGTGCTTTGTTCAAGGAAACAAGACTTGCTGCAATGATGTAAAAAACATGTGAATGAACTTCCCTTCCCCTCTTTCTTGTAAAGGTTTAACGAGTCCAAGAAAGCAAACTCGGGACCATCTTCATTTTTGGCAAGCTCGAAGAAAAGAAAGAAGAATGCTTGATAAAGCACTGATTCATGGATTTTACGAGCCTAAACTAGTACATGCTCGACGGTGTTTTCATAGTTTAGAGAGTCTGAAGACTCTAAAGAAGACTCCAGGGGGGTCCTTTTTCATACAATTTAGTCTCCTAAGGCTGAAAAAGTATAAAACATACCAAAGAAGAACTCTCTTAACTTCTAAAGAAGAAAAGGCGCACCTTTTTCATATTTAGTCAGGAAGGTATGAAAAAGGTTAAATTACCACCTACCTAACGCTCCTTCAAAAGCAGCATATAGCCTGAGTTTTACGAGTGTGAAGGAAGGCAAGATCACTCAGAAAGATCCATTTGATTACGAGAAATGGGGCTTACAACAATAAACTCGATGCTTTGTTCTTTAGGGTTTAACGAGCATGACAAAGACATAAAGTACACTTGGAATCTTTTTCATGTTTTGGTCCAGAGCACGAAAAAGAGAAAACTAAGCTCATACCGAGGGTTCCTTTTCTGTAAATTTAGTCCCTTAGGTCCATAAAAGTGATAAACCTATGCCTGAGAATACTCTTCTCAATTCAAATAGAAAAGAGAGTGTTCCTTTCTCGTATTATTCCACATGGTCCGAGAAAGAGATAACCTACCACCAATGTGGATGCCCATTCAAATATTCTTAACGAGCCTGAATGGACAAGTTTACTTGGCAGTCAAGTCTATTTTGAGGAGTCAGACTTGGGCCTAAAGAAACTCAAAATCTTTCCCATGAAGTTTTAACAATTCCGGAAAAGTCAACTGGCGGCCCCCTTACTGTTTTTAACGAGCTCAAAGGAGAGCAGAAAGAATGCTCTAAATGCGAGGAGATGAGTGTCATAGGCAGGTGAAACTAGTTCCAAGCGCAAGGAACAAACCTATGCATAATGCAAGGAAAGTGAGCAAGATAAGGACACTCGACGAATGTCTCCTCAAGGTAACAGTTGTCAAGTTGCAAAGGCAAAATGATACAAGCCTTAGTGATGATGAAAACAAAGATGAGGGCTTATACAACAAGCTAAAAGCGTTGAAGCCAGCATCAGGCTCATAAGCGCGAGCAGGGCACATGCAAATGCAATTGCAACTTGAAAAACAAGGCAAGGCCTGTAAACAGTTGTGAATCCAACTAAAAATCCTGTCTCCATGAAGCAACAACATCAGGATCATATTCAGAAGAAACGATCCGATGCGGGTCACTTTGGCAGAAACACATGCGACTTTGCTATCTTCTATAAAAGGTAAAGTCAAGGTAGAATCAACCGAAGAGGATTCTATAGAACCAAGGCTCGAGGGTTTATAATCAGTAAGATCAACCTCAGAAGGAGAGAAAAAATCAACAAGGGAGATAGAGTCTACAGGAACAAACTCAATATCATAGGAGTTGAAAAATTCATAAGAAAAATCAAACTCATCAGGACCACTGACTTGCTGTTCGAAGAAAGAGTAAAAAAGACTCAACAAGACCAACATAAGAAGAAAGGTCAGGCTTACTAGGCAAATCAGGGTTAGACTTAGTCACAACTGAACCAACATCCAAAAGAAGGTCAGACTGTATCAACGACTCTAGGAAGACTTCATCCAAATGAAGGAGATCATCCGAGATAGGACACATGTCTAAACTCTCAAATGGATCAACAGAGTTGAGAGTAGGCTCTACAGTCTGTATAGGATGACTCACTTGGTCAACTGCTGGGACCAAGTCCCGAGAAGGTAAGCATGAAAACAGAGGCTGCTTCTCAGTAGCAATTGAACAAAAAGGACATGAGGCCACATAGTTCACCTGTGGCAGGGTAGTGTCTATAGAAACACTGGGAATCAATAAAGGAAAGACCTGGTCTCTGGTCGGGTCAGGAGATGGATCAAGAAAATCCAACTGATCGATAGTGACAATTTCTTCACCATGATTAAAGTACATCACAAGAAAAAATGTTGACACCATAGCTTGCATGGCATAGACATAATCACATCCAAGGAGCATATTGAAGTCCAAGGGGTCTTCTATCACCATGAAGTCAACTAAGATGGTCTTCCCACCCAAAGTAACAGGTGTTTGAGAAAGAATTCCCAAGGCTATACAAGTTCTTCTATCAAACGCTAGTAACTAACTAGCAGTTGACACAAGGCTGGGAGATCCCATGCCTCACCAAGCACGAGCAGACAAAATACTAACTGAGGCTCCTTCATTAACAATACAGCAAGCATTCGTATATGGTTCAACTTTGAACTTTATCTGGAAAGGTGCATCCGAAGGAAGGCGCGGCTCAACTAGGCTATCCCAATCAAAGGAAATCCGAGAGCTTGGTGAGGGTTGATCTGAAGCAAGTTCAGTGCCCTCTTGTTCAGTAAGTTCTGAACTGGCAGTGAAGAAAATGTCACTAGTAGACACTTCACTCTCCAAAGGAAGAGTGGGATTGATCGATACTGAACTCGATTCAACTGCTTCATGAAAGTCACTCTCTGAAGGGAGAGTGGGATTTACCAAAGATGACATTGGTTCAATCACATCAGGATCACTCTTTGAAATAAGAGTGGGATCAACCAAATCTGAGATTTGTTCGACCACATGATCAACCACAGGTTGAGTAGGTTGTCGAGAAACTATAGGTTGTTTAGGAGAAGGAAAATCTTGAGTCTTGGACCACACTCTTTGCACCTCTGCAATAGCAGGGCATAGGTGAGTAAGATGATCTCCCTCGAATAGCTTACAATGGAACTTAAGTTTGCACTTCAAATGACCAGTTTTCTCAACGGTGTCAACATGACTAGTAGTGGATGACTGTTTGCTCTCAGCATGACCTGCATAGGCTAAGAGTTTGCCCCCAGCATGAAATACAGAGGCAGGGTGATTGGGTCCAACCTCACTAAGAGAGAATGATTGTTGAAAAGCTTCAGAATGTTCAAAAATGGGATGACCATGAAACCAAACTCTTCGCACCTCTACGATAGAAGGGCATTTATAAGTAAGGTGATCTCCCTCACAAAGCTTACAAGGAAACTTGGGCTTGTGTTTTGAATGGGTAGTCTTTTCAACAGTATCAACATGACTCGCAATGGCTGACGGATTATCTTCAGCATGAACCACAGAGGCTGAGAGACTGCCCCCAGCATGACTTGCAGAGGCTGAGAGATTAGGTCCAACATTACCTACAGAGGTTGGATGGGCACCACCAACATGAACAATAGAGGTTGAATGGTTAGGATCAACATGATTTTCAGCAATTGAGTGTGTGCCACCAGCATGATCAACAGAGGCTGGATGGTGAAGATCAACTTGACTTGCAGAGGTTGAGTGTTTAGATCCAACATGACCTGCAGAGGTTGGATGGGTGCCCCCAACATGCACTACAGAGGCTTGGTGGTGAGGTTCAACTTGAATTGCAAAGGTTGAACAGGTGCCCCCTTGCTTATGTGCCTTCTTCCTATTCCTCCTTCTTTTACTCCTTTTAGACTGTCGGTTACTAGTATCGGTACTTTCACTACATGAGGTAGAAGGAGGAGGAGAATCAACTACAGGTGAAGGGGAAGCAGTGTTTTGATTCTCTTGATATAAGGAACTTACTTGAGAAGCACTAGGAGAATTCAGGACTATTGGAGTGGAAAACAACCACACCGGTAGCCCAAGGATGAATCGAGGTAGATTCAAAGTGGCCATCAAGGGAACACCAACATTCCCCATGAGAGGAATAGTACAAGGAGTTCCCAGCATGGGGATCTCTTGGTTGGTGTTTGAAGGGGTGTTAGCCGTAGTTTCAAACCAGGAGACAAATTATGAGGTTGATAGGCAACCAAAATTACAAAGCACACACCTAAAGGCACACTAAGTACAGACAAACCACACAGCACTCACTAAAAATTCCTAAAGCCAAACAAACAAACAGGTATAAGATATACTTTCCAGAAGAAAGCTGATAGACAGTTACTTGGAATCCCTGTAGATGTTCTTAGGAACAAGCGAAGGATTCACCCATCGCCCTCCCACACTTTCTACCGGGGTTACCTTCCAAGTCCGTCCAAGGTCAACCAGAAATAGCCTTCCGGTGTACCTGTGTATGAACCCTATATGTCAAAGAGACTAAAGGATACCTTAACTATATTGACAGTCTGGGGGGATAGTCGCAAGCCTGATTCATACACATGGGAAGGGTAGCAAAGCCCGAAACCTTATCTAAGATAGAATCCCCAGATGCGTAAAATCCCTGCTCTACGCTTTGACAAGGAATCAGAGGGTTATCTCCTCAGTCCAAGTCTCCATGCGGCCTCATGCTTAACTCCCGTTTGAGAGGAGCTTCCCAGATACAAAAAAAAGTAGAAAAGGATTTACCTAGTGATTGGCCAACTACGTCTGAGATTTAAAACTTGTGGAGAGTTAAAACTCCCTAATCCACAAGTCTAGCCTAAGCTAGTTGGTGTATGACCCTATAAAATAAAACTTACTAATAATTTTTAAATTATATCGTTTATTTTAAGGGCTGTTTTTAGTCAGAGGGTAAATGGCATGAAACTTATGTGGTGTTTTGACTCAAAGTTGAAACAAAATGACTAAGAAAAGAGAAATGAAATGCAAAAAGCAAAAACTATTCTCTTTATTTTATCAAATAGAAACTTGAAAACCCCAAAAGAACAAATCCTTTTTATATTTTTTCAAAAACAATGATATGCCATGCAATCTAGACTAAAAAACCTAATCTACATGCATATAAAACAAACATATGTTTTTTGTCTTTTTCTTTTATAAATGCAAAAGAAAGCTAAGAGTATATTTTTTGTAATTTTTGAGATTATATTCAAAAATTGAAAACAAAACTACTATATGCAAATCAAATGCAAAAGTTTCTAATGTTTTCTTTTCATTTTTCAAAATGCTCAAAGACTACTATGCACCTAAAATGCCCTATACTTGAGTAAACTTGGAATTAATGAACTATATAAAACCAACAAACTAAAGTAAAACAGGCTGTCAGAACCAAGAAACAAACAACAAAGGCAGACTAGGAACCCTAGCTTGGGAGCACACAATGACAAAAATCACTGTAAACTTTTAAAGGCAAGTGACAACCAACTACTATCAAAAGACAGACTGGAAAAACAAAGCCCAAGACCCTGATCACTGATATGGACAAAGACACTTCAACCTACAACCCAAACAGGCCAAGCTACTCCAGCATGCAAACAGAAAATAATCCAAGCAAAAGAGACTCAAAGGCTTTCGAAAAAGCACAAGTGTGATCACCAACAGGTCTTCAAACAATCATCACAACATTTATAAAGAAAATCAACTGAAAAATAGGGATTATATAAACAAAGGAACAAGCAAACCTTAACTTAAAAAATCCCTATTTCCAGGCATATACGCGACTGTATAGAAGGGCAACCTGCATATTATACGCGACTGTGCAGAAAAGCAACCCGCTGATAGGTACAAAATTTTTCTCAAAAACAAAGAAAAATCCACAAGACTTTCAAACACTGTGACAAGTATGAACCACAATAACAGACCACACACAGACTTCAAAGCAAAGACTGGTCAGGGGTGACAGAAACAATCTATAGCAGTCTGGGCTCCCCAGTGGAGTTGCCAGTTCTGTTGTACAGGAATAAACACCTTATAACCGAAGGTCTGGGGTTACCAACATACTCAATAAACTTGCAGGAAATTGACTCTAGAGTGCAGTAAAGGAAATAGGAGGATGAGAAAGACTTACCCGTTACACGACGGTTGATCCTTGCATGTCCTCTTCCGTTCTGCTTCTTCTCCAAAGTCTTCAGGGATGCTTCTCCTTCACCTGTCAAGAGTCAATCTTCCAGATACAAGATGATTCTTATATATATAACCAGGTTAGATAAATCATAAATAGGATGCTGAAACATAAACATTTATCAAACCACAATACATGAGACACATATGGAAGAAGGATTCTCTTTATTAGCAATAATGAAAGAGTTCAGATTACAACCCAACGCCTGAGACAAGGACTCCTCTACAGCCAAAGGATTCTAAGTTCCACTGCTCCAAAGACTTCTGTATAAAATCCACTAGCATAACTTTTCTCTCTAAGTGTATGTATTTTCAGTGACTTTCAGTGACTTTTCATGAAGTGTCGTCATGGAAGTGTCAACATGCGACGGAATCATGGGAAAGTGGTCACATGCAGAGATGTGTCATTCTGAGCTATAACAATGAAAGAAGGTCTTGTACAAGCTCAGTAGACACCCATGGGATAACACATACATGAGGAGCTTGATGAAGATCTGAACATTTGCTACAAGGTTGATAAAGCATGACAAGCTCACAGATGGGTGCGAGAAGAAATTTTGAAAAAAATTCAAGATAGAGGATCTTGGTATCGAGTGATCCTAGATGGATACATAGAATATTAGTAGCAGAGGAAGCTACTTGTCACTTCAATACAGAATGTTTCAGTACATAGAGTACGAAAGACAGAGAGAGTATGATGCTCCGCTTTAGAGGGAGTGACTACAGAATATCCTGAGGTTCGACATGGTACGACATGAGGGATAGATTACTGATGACTCTAGGCTTTACTGAGAGTAAAGTGGATTCCAACCTTTGCTTCAAGGTTGAAGACAGAAGACCAATGATGCTCCTATTATATGTCGATGACTTGTTCCTGACAGAAAAAAAGGAACTCATTAAAGTTACAAGAAGGAGACTTGCTACCGAGTTTGATATGAAGGACTTGGAGGTGTGGACAAGGGAAGTATGCAGTAGATATCCTAAAGAGGTTCAGGATGATGGACTGTAAGGTCATGACCACACTTATGGCATTGAACATGAATCTATTGATTGATGCTTCATTAGAAGCGGTTGATGCTATGATGTATCGTCAGATGATTGGGTCCTTGATGTACTTGACGAACACGAGACCATATATTTGCTTTGCTTTGAACACCTTGAGCCAGTTCTTGACAAGTCCGAGACATGTTGACTTGATTGCTGCAAAGCATATTCTGAGGTACTTGAGGGGTACAGTTGATTATAGGCTCAAGTATGAGGTGAATCATAAGATTAACCTGGAGGGTAGGCAATTCCATCGATAGGAAGAACATTTCAAGGTGTTGCTTCAGTATGGGATCAGGTGTGATCTCTTGGTTTAGTAGGAAGCAATCCTATGTGGCACTGAGTACAGCTGAAGTAGAGTATGTCATAGCTTGTTCAACTAGTTGTGAGGAAGTATGGCTAAGGATGCTACTGTCTGGTTTATTTGATCTCCATTTGGATGCTACTTGTATATATTGTGACAACCAGAGTTGTGTGAAGTTGTCAGATAACCCAGTGTTCCATGACAAGTTGAAGCATATCGAGATCAAGTATCACTATATTGGGGATATGGTGTAGAGGGGAGCAGTGAAGCTCTAGTATGTTACCACAGACGAACAGATAGCTGATGTGTTGATGAAGCCATTATCCAGAGTGAATTATGAATACTTCAGGGAGAAGGTTGGTGTTCTTCAGATTGAGGTTCCTTCCAAGGGGAAGTGATGAGTCTGTGAGCCATTCTGACATGGTGAGAGGACTGGTTCCTTCCATGAACAGATGTAAGGGCTGATCCATTCTGTCATGGTGAGAGGATTGGTTCCTTCCATGTCAGATATGAGTGCTGAGCCATTCTAATATGACTGTAGGATTGGTTCCTACATGATCATATGTAAGGGATATTGCCATTCATGGAATGGAGGTGCCTAGTCAGTTACCAGGAATACTTGGTACTTGGTCTAGGACCAAGGGACATTTTGATATGACTGAGGGATGTGTTCCCACATGATCAAATATGAGTGCATGGCAAATATGAAGTGATTGAGGGATGTGTTCGCACTTGATCAGATATAAGGGCTAATGCCATTCTATAGGAGAATGGAGGAACTTGGTCAGTTACCAGGAACACTCAACCTGGGGTTGAGATCCCTTTTGACATGGTTGTGGGATGTGTTCTCCCCATGGTTAGATGTAAGTGTAGAGATCTTCTGACAAGGTTGCGGGATGTGTTCCCCCCATGGTTAGATGTAAGTGTAGATCCCTTCTGACATTGTTGCTGGATGTGTTCCCCCCTTTGTCAAATGTAAGTGCAGAGCCCTTCTGGCATGGTTGCAAGATGTGTTCCCCCCATGGTAAGATATAGTACAGAGCCCTTCTGACATGGTTGCGGGATGTGTTCCCCCCATGGTCAGATATAAGTGTAGAGCCTTTTTGACATGGTTGTGGGATATTTCCCCCCCATGGTTAGATATAAGTGTAGAGCCTTTTTGACATGGATGCGGGATGTGATCCCCCCATGGTTAGATGTGAGTGCAGAGCCTTTCTGATGTGATTATAGGATTGGTTCTTACATGATTAGATGTGAGTGTTGGGCGTTCCTTTTTGACATGGTGTTGGATGTGTTCCTCTCATGGCCAGATGTAAGTGCTGGGCAGTCCATTCTGACTTAGTGTTAGATATAAGCACTAAAGAAGACCTACATGGAGGCTAGGCCAACAACCAGCATGAAAAAGGGTTGGCTCTGTAGAACTTCGTATGACGATAAGAATCATGAGATAACACTCGTGATGATCGAGTGATGATGATCCAGCAGTGATGATCTAGATCGAGTGATGATCCAGATCCGAAGATGAAGATGACTTGAAGATGAAGATAAATTGAATATGATGAGGACTTGACGATGATCCAGATGATACAGAGAAGAAGACTTGTGCTAATAAATTGTGTCAAGTGAATACCTTCCTAGTTAAGAGGGAGTGTTGATGTAATTGTAACTTCGGAATGTATTCACTTGTATTTCTTATGTATTGTACCCCGATGTTTATTACGGGATGTGTCTGTAATGTATTTGAGTCATGTCATTCCCCAATGTTCCTATCGGGATGTTCTATAATGTAAACAAGTCATGTCAAGTCATTGTGGGTAACCCTCCTATTGGTCAAGGGTTAAATTCCCCACAGTTGTGGGGCCCTAGGGTTATTAGACTATCCTAGAGAGGATGAACCTAGGTGAGTCATTATAAGTCAGGGCAATAGTCCCCACCATTGTGTTAAGGATAAACCTCCTTGTTGGTCGGAGGAGGCAAAGTCCCCACAAGTTGTGGGGCACTAGGGTTATTAGATACTCCTAGAGATGTTGGCTCTAGTAAGTAATTGTTAAGTGAGGCCGACATGTTGGAGTGGGTTTCAAGTGAACGAAAGAATATAAATAGAGAGTGAGCCTCTATATTTATCACACACACACTCACTCATTGGGGCACATGAGTGAGAGAGAAGACACTAGGATCATAGAGAGAGACTACTGCTGTCGGGAGATCATCTTTATGTTTTCGGGTTTTACTTTTGGTGTTGATTCTATCTCTGAGGAGTTGCGGGGTTTTCTCCTTTATGGTTTCCCCAAGGAAAATTCTTTGTGTCTCTTGTCTCCTGTGTTTTATTGTTGTGCATGTTATTCTCTTAGTTAAATATCCTAAGATCATAATGATATCTTGAATGATAAAAATCTAACATTAAAGACCTTCCAAGGTCTGCTTCATATAATCATTTAAAACCAAAGTACTTTACATAAGTGGATCAAACATTAAATTTAATCAGAGGGATATCGTGACCATCCATGTGGTCCTTATCAAGACTCTAACCTAAAATATACAGTCTTAAACATCTATATTAAAATACCATAAATCACATGCTTTATATCTTTAAAAGTCCCATATAATCTCCATCATAAACATCCCCTAAAATTTTACCAAGTAACAATTCATATAACTCTATATTTTGAAACAAAGGTCGTGGTATCGACCCTAACGGGTTATAACTTCAACTCATAAACAAAATTAAAATACACAATAAGAACCTTAACATAAATCATCACTAGAATCAAAATGCATAACATAATCGATAAACTAAATACCGAATACCATTTCTTTTATTTCTTATAAAATATTTCATAGTTTGAAATCGCCCTGGCCCAAATCAATGAAGGTTGTATACCCAATCACTGGCCATGGCCAAGTTTTCAAAATCTAACCACATAGTATTAATCACACAAGCCATGATTTACTATAAGCATTCGGTTTGTGTTTTACCAACAAATCGAATGCATTTTAAATAACTATTTGAACAAGAATCAATCCTTTCTATAAACCCATTGTTTATATCGCTACACACGCCACGATTTCACACGAATTGCCACATAATCAAAATGCCTATGCTAGCAGAGAGGTCGTAAGAATCTAGCTACACCACGGCCTTAGCCACTAAACATTTTAATACATAGTCTGATAATTATAACCCTATTGTAAGCGTTGACCACCAAGGTTCCCAATGCATGGTTTTTCCACAACCCAATTTACATAAAAACCAAATAACCGTAATCAAATAAACTACAAGCTATCACAGTACTGTGGGAAGGCTCATGCCATTTATGGCATGGCCTTTACCCACGCTGTCAAAATATTACATTAACCAAACAAATCAATGGCAATTACAAACAGAGCATGTGATAAGGCGCATGCCTCTGTTTTTAAAACCCCAACCTATTTAAAAATAGTGCCCAATAAAAACACAGAAGGAAATCACATACACCATCTATGAAGTTAACCATTACATTTTATAAAAACCATACATACATCTATTTAAACAAAGATCCCAATGTCTGTACACAATCACCATTAAAGCCGAGAACAAGGTTTTACACAGGCGTGGCAATGGACTATGGCACCATTGCAAGCAATGGTGCAGCCCATGGCTATAAAATCCCAAAACCAAAACATTAACAATTTACATAACCAAAATGGAATCACACATAGCCGAATGGTCTAAAAATCGAATCATGTCATAATGCCCCAACATTAAAAATAACCAAGTCTATATTCATAAGCTCGAAGTCGAAATTGAATTCACAACAGCATCCAAACCCTAACCAGACAACCAATCGAAACTTTGCTCTGCCCATAGGGATGGAAGGTGACAAGCGTAAGCTTGATTAGCAAGCTTACCATGGCCATGAATGCAACACTTGGAGCCAACAGTGTTGTAGCCATGCGGCTCCTCCATTGCTTTTGGCACCTGCAAGCAAAAACCACAATGAGGATGAGGAGTATGCCATCTTATCAAACTGAAAACCAAACCAATGTGCAGGATTATAAATTCATGCGGGCATACCTCACAATCTCAAGGTCTCCTCCATGGCCATCCATCTGTGCAAAGCTAAAAAGATGAAACCCCAAATAACAATACAATGCACATCCATCGTGAGCCCAAGTCTAAATGCACCAGGCTAGAGTCCATTAACGATTTATCAACCCACTCCCATATTCATGTTACAAGCTATCGTTTAATACCACCCTCAATACCAACACTTAAGCCCTGGAAATGTATGGTTTATACCATATATCATGTCACCCCAAACTCTAACATCACCGTTAACATATTACAAAGCTTGCACTATGATAGTATTACCACAATACTTAGTCATAGGTTGCGTTAGTCCAAAGTCTAAGAACCCTTGCTTAGGTATGTAGATAATGTTTAGTCCATAGGTCTAGAGCTTAGGTCTTTTAATACCATAGTAACAAGATGTTTAGGCTTAAGCACCATGGCATACATGGTAATCTCTCGGACGATCAAATCCAAAGCTCTGCTCTTAAACCATTAATAACATGCTAATAAAAGAACATAAGAAATGTTAAAAAGTATAGTAAAAATTTACATAGCACGAAGAAAATATTAATGACATATAGAATAACAAATTTAAAACCTTAATGAAGAATAATCAATGTACAGGAAATTTTTAGCTATAATAGCTAAATTGACAATAACGACACTTACCAAGTTATAAATCCAAGTCGACAAGCAACATAACTACTAGCAACGGGTCCTCTAGGATCAAGATGGTCAAACACACTTCACACTTGATCTCGTTACAAAGTAATGAACTGCGTAAGTAAAGGAGAAATGTGCCTTTGTTCGATTGAACTAAGTAAGCCTGTGTAACCATGTAATACCTTACCTCTCAGATCGTCATGGGAGAACAAGTCCCGCCACTCCACCACTTTATTCCCATCAACAAAGTTAAGTTAGTTTATATTTAAATAAACAAAGTACACATGTGCAAGAGTAAAACAATGAACTATACAATTCATTAATTCACCGACAGTAATAACTAAGATGTACAAATAGTTTAAATAATAGAACTAAGACATATGAAGTAAACAAACTAATAATCACTAAATGGATAAGAGATTAGTAAGATAGTATGAGCAATTTCTGAAGAGATCAAAAGTTTAAGTAGTGCATGAAATTCCGCATGAGTAATAATGACCCCCTTCGGGTAGTTTTCACTAGGGTATAATTTTTTTTTCAATTTTTGGGGACATTACAACATTTATCTAAACAACACATATATTTTGTTTTAAATATTTTGATCATATATATTCACATTTAAATATTTTAATATATATATATATATATATA